>JBBMOL010001482.1:0-38261 GCA_037954665.1 Laguncularia racemosa | reverse complement strand
ACCCAAGGGAAAATGATGAAACCAATGATTCAAAGATGAAATCAACTTCCCAATGATCAATTTCACAAAACAAAATAGACCAAGTGAAATTCTTTTGGAAAAGGAGAAAAAGAAAGCACAAAACCGTGATTATCTTTTCCCAAAAAAATTCCCAATTCCGCCCCCAAAAAAGAGCTTCAATCTCAAATGAACAATCAACCTTACAAGATGTTTTTTCACAAATTTACAATCAAAAAAAGTAAAAGAAAAAAGATTCAAATCTCCCTAATATGACTATAGAGAAGAAATGAAAAACAAAAAAGATGAATGTATGATCACAATTTCCTTTTCGCCTCGCCACAATTTCCAAAATTTGGGGGAAAATTGATAAGATTTTTTTGAACTAGGAAAAGCCTAATTCCCACGTGAAAGTGCTATGTTTGTTCTGCAAAATATGGCCCCCTAAACCCTTTAAGCAGTTTTTTATACTTGCTCCCCTGGGGTTAGAACAGTAGTAAAAATTACAAGTTTGCCATTTTAAGGTGGCTAGTCCAAAATAAAAATTAAAAAATGAAAGTGTCCCAAAACCCAAATACAAAAAAAAATTAGTTCAAAAAAAATTCAAAGTACAAAATATCATAAGTCTTCTAAACCATGCTTGGAATGGAAAAAATCGCAGGGGTCTTTGATTGTCACTTGAAAATGTTCTATGCCTTAAATATTTGTGGGGACAATTGGCATCCCAGGGGAAAATTTATCATTGACCTGAAAGATTTTTCTCAAAATTATTAGGAATAAGACATAAAGTAAAATATGAGCGTTTGGATCATCACCCAAAATCGGTTTCTAAAAATGTCGAGGTGCTAGAAATTTTCCCTCTTTCATTTTGTTCCAAATTGAGTTCTTATTCCAATGGCAACATATGGATGGACTTGAGGACAAATTTTTGTTTGATGAAAACACAGGGGACTTTTTGCCAAAACCCACCACTGAAACTTGTTTTTCCCAAAACAAACTCACTTCAACATTGAGGAAAAATTCCCGAATCGCAAAAGCTAATCCTCGAAAGTTTTCCATTCCCCTTAAAAAACACCTTGTGGGATCAAGCAACCTGTGCAGAACCCCAATTTATCCCCCTTGACCAAAATCCCCTATCCCCCAAATCCTCAATTTCTTTATTGATTTTCCAAAAACAATGTAGACTAATTACTGCCGATGCTCTTAATTTAACTTTTTCTTTAAAAAATTTTCTGTCTTGTAAAGTTGTTAACCTCTATGGAATGTTTTGCACCAAAAAAGAAAAAAAATTTACTGTTTTTTGGGTAGCAAAACCCGTCCAATTCTGGGACCTTTGATTCCCAAAGGGAAAGGGAAGAATCGGGAATATCCAAACGCAAACGCACTCTGCGAAGCAACCAGCAAAGGCCCCACCCTCTGTTTGCCAATTCATTGCCAAAAAAACCTTCAAGTTCTTTCTCTTTGAGGCTGTGATATTTCACCCGCACTATTTCAAAAGCTTGCTATTCATTGATGCCATTGAGATTTTACAGCTACGTTTCTGCACATTTAAAGATCCCAACAGGGAAACAATGGATACATTTTAAACTAAAATGACTAACTCGAATTAAGGGACTCACGTCCCAATTCAATTTCTCAAAATATATTCTCTTTTGGGAAAATAGGGGTGACGACTCCCCACTCTCTGATCCCCGGTGGTGCTCTCGCTGTTGATCGACCTCCTTTAGGGCTCAAACTTAAACCCTCAGTGTTTTGAGCAAACCACTCTTGCCCCCCAAACCTCCTTGGTTTACCCCCATAATTTCTCATTTCCTCTGGCCAAACTTTCCGACCTTAATTTCTTTATAGGAAAACAAAATGGGACCCCAAATGCATTGGCGTTTAACAGAGTGGAGGAACTGGAAAGGAAGTTGAAGGGGAAGTGAACATGTGGATGGGTTGATGGGAAGGAGAGAATAATGCATTCGTGTAAAAAAAAGGAAAAAGAAGAGGAAGGAGTTGTGCTGTTGCTGGGAGTCCCGAAATCCCTTTTTTTTTATTTTAAAAAACGGGGGAGGGAAAAAAAGAAAAACAAGGAAGGAGAGGGGGGAGCAGGGATAGGAATAAAATCTGACAAGACCCACATTAGGGGAAGAACTAAAGGGGAATCAAATCTTTGGCGTTAAGGCCCCCTTTAGGATCGACCCCCGGGAAATTTTTTAATATTAACTTTTTTTTTATTCTTTTATTGTGTTTTCCAACAGGACACTTTTAAATTTTATAGGGCAATAAAAAACTCCCCAGCTCAGCTTGTGGGGTTTTCCATGGCCGACTAAACCCCGGGGACGTTGGGCCCTGGATCCTTGAAGCTGGCATCTTGAAGACCCTTTTTTTTTATATATTCTTCTTTTATTGAAAAATTTTGGTTGTATTTTGGTTTTTGGGGCATTTTATTTTCCTTTTAATTTCATTTTGGGGTTTGCCCCCTTAAAAAGGGGAAAATTGTATTTTTTAGCATTTTTAACCTTAGGAGAGCAAGTTAAATACTTTTCTTAAGAGAGGGTTTGAGGAGGCCATATTTTTAAGAATTGGATTCATTTTCACTGAGATTAGGGTTCCCAAATTTTTTATTAGACCCTTTTCAATTTAATCCCAAAAGTTGAAATTGTGGCGAGTGCAACCCTGAAAATTTTAGTAGATCAATTATTTTGTTGTGATTTTTTTCTTTTTATGTGCATATTTGGGGTGAAATTTAGATAGTTCTTGGAAGATTTTCTTCTTATTATTTTTGAAATTCTTGTGTTTATTAAAATCCTTTGCTTTGAATTCGGTTATCCTTGAAGAATCCCCTTGAAAAGTGATTTAATTGGGAAGGGGTTTTTGAATTGAAGTTTTCTTTTGAATTTGTGGATTATTCACGTGGGATTATATGTGATTAGTGTGATGTTAGAAGAGATTATTATTGTGGTATCACAATTGCAACATTGAGTATTTGGATTTCATTGCAATCTTCACTAGGGTTCACGCAATTTTTGTCCTTTTGGAACCGGTTTGTTGTTGACTTGAGTTTGCTTTTTCTTGAGTCTTTTAATTGTGCTTCTAAGTGGATTTAGGCACATCATCTTTGGTATCAGAGCACATGTTGGAGAAGGGATTGGTTTGTATTTGATTTCGTGAAATTATCATCAATTAGGTTGATCAAGTGAAAACCGCAAATTGTGTTGTTGTTGTGTGTTTAGAGCTTGCGAATTGCCTTGGCTTGAAATTTAATTTACTGTTTGTTGGAGTTGGTTGGGGAAGGTTGTTGTATCATCTTATGTACTATCATTTTCGTGGAAGGGTAGAAGCGTAGAAGTGTGTTTTAATTCAACTATTTTTGGAACTTGAAAAACTTACCAATCCTTACCTGGCTTGTTGTGGTCGTGAAGGAGGATGTGTTAGTTGTTCTTGTGACTTCCATTGTGTAAATGTGAATTAGAGGAGTACAATTTGCAGATTTGCATTGAGTTTTGATTAGTAAGGAATTATTTTGAATTCAAACACATGCCATTAAGTTGTGGGAGTTAATGATGCTATTTGAATTTGAATTCATTACTTACCAATTGAAGACAGGCTTGTAATTAGTGAAGTGGTTTGATTTCAAATTGGAGTTGCTGCCTATTTTTGTTGTGAGTTGCGGTTAGAACTTGTGGAAAGTGAAGTATATTTTGTTTTTATTGCCATGGAAGGTGGAGTGTATTTGTTGTTGTAGCCATTTGTTATCATTGCCATGGAAGTGGAGTACAATTTGTTGTTGTTGCCGTGGGAGTTATTGGTGAAGTGAGTGCACCGTGATTGAGGTGTGTGTGGTGGTGTAAATTTGTGGAGTTGTGTTGAGTAAGGTGCTGCACATTAAGATAAAGTGTGAGTGTGAACCGTGGCTAATTAAGGAAGTTAAGTAGTGAAGTTTGAAATTCAAATATAAACATTTAAGTGTGAAAGTTATTGAGTATTGTACTTAAACACTTGCTTAGTTGAATTCAATATCTTAACTACTTAGAAGTATTTATTTGTGCTTCACTTATTCTAACATACTTAAAGTGATTAAGAAGTATTTGTTGCATTGGTGACTTGTTGCACCGTGGGTGTGTTTGTTATCCAACTGTTATTATGACGTGGTGAAGTGAAGGGCATGTGCTACAAATTATTGAGATTACATTTGTACTTCAGATAAATCGCATCCACAAACATGTCATATGATAGTGTGAATGGGGACATTGGCAATGAGGCCAATAGCAAGTGGGTGGCAGACCAGGTCATCGAAATACAAGTGGAAGAACTCTAGATGGCAACTTCAGGACCTTACCACAATTGTTTCTACATTGGCAACAAGAATTGATAGGATGACATTACCACCACCACCTGTGGTAAACCTTCAGGCACCACCTAAAAGTAGAAGGAGAATATCATGCTCTTAGGGAAGATAGAGATGATAATTTTGGGGTTAATCCATACTCGGATAGGGAATTTAGACCACCTCGAAGACTAGAGTGTGCAAAGCTAAGATGCCTTCATTTGATGGTAGGGGTTCCGCCGATGATTACCTAGACTGGGAAGACCAAGTTGAGGGTCTTTTCAAGTGTTATGAGATTGATGAAGACTCCAGGGTACGTCTTGCAGCTGTAGATTTCACAGGGTATGCCGCTTTGTGGTGGAAAAATATTGTGATCAGTAGGGGAATGGATGGAGAGACCGAAATACACACTTGGAGAGACATGAAACGAGTTTTGGGAATAGGTTTGTACCGAAACACTACAAGCATGAGTTATTTGTGCGTCTCCAGACACTAAGATAGGGGGGTAAAACAGTGGATGACTATGTGCAGAGTTTGAGACACTAGTGATCAGATGTGGATCAGTTGACCTCTAAACAAACCCTAGCACGTTTTGTATCTGGGTTGAAGTATGAGATAGCTTCTGTAGTTGAGCTTCAGAATTAGTACACTTGATGAGGCTATACAGTTAGCCTTGAAAGTGGAAAGACAGAGTCAATCCTATTCATTCCAGGTTACTAGGAGCAGACAACCAAGGAACCAAACTGTTTAGGGTCAGTTATGTTCTCCTTCAGAGACACTAGAGATTCACGAGCAGTTGAGTACATCATTGGAGTATTCTGAGGATCAGAGTTAGATGAGTCTATCATTAAGGGCTAGAATGTTCAGAGACATTTGTGTTCACCTTCAGAGGTCTCAGAGGGCAATGAGCAGTTAGGCCAACCATTAGAAGAGCATCAGGATCAACGACATACAAGATGAGTTAGAAAGGAGAGAAACAATATCAGTGAAAATGGGTTGAGATAGGGGACACCTCAGTGGATAATGGGTCATTATTTGTGTTGTAGAAGAGATACATCCTGGAAATGGAGGAGAGAAAAACAATCACCACCTGTAGTACTTTAGATATTGGGATTCTGCAGAGATACTTCTTCAGATGGATTGCTAGGAGAAAACAAAGTCTCCATTGCATTTGATCTGCCAGATTTGAGGAAAAATCTTTTTGAGGCCCGAGGAAGATGATAGGAATAAAAATCCGACAAAACCTATCATTAGGGCAAGAACTAAAGGAATTCAAATCTTGGCGTTGAGGGCCCATTTTGAGCAGATCGACCTCGGAATTATTTATATATTAACCTCTTTTCTATTATTCTTGTATTGTGTTTTCCAACAGGCACACTTATTAATTTTATAGGGCAATGGACAAACTCCCTCAGACTCAGCTTGTGGGTTATCCATGGACCGACCTGAACTGGCGATGAACTGGGCCGATGGATCCTATAGAAGACCGACATCTTGAAGACCATTTCTTTTATATATTTCTTATTTTATGAACTATTTTGGTTGTATTTTGGTTTTGGACACTTTTATTTCCTTGTAATTTTCATTTAGGGTTAGCCACCTTAAAAGTGGCAAACTTGTAATTTTGAGCACTTTTTAACCCTAGGAGTAGCAAGTATAAATACTTGCTTTAAGAGAGGGTTTGAGGAGGCCATATTTTGCAGAATTGAGAGTTCATTTTCACGTGAGAATTAGGGTTCCTAATTGTCATTAGACTCTTATTAATTTCAATCACAAGAGTTGAAATTGTGGCGAGTGCAACACCTTGAAATTGTGAGTAGTGTCAATTTCATTTTGTTGTGATTTCTTTTCTTCTCTAGTGTGTCATATCTAGGGGTGAATTGAGATAGTTCTTGGATAGATTTGCTTCTTATTATTTTCGAATTCTTGTGTTTAATTAAGATCCTTTGCATTTGAATTCGGTTCATCCATGAAGAATACCTCTTGAAAACGTGATTATCAGTTGTGGAAAGGAGTTCTTAGAATTGAAGTTTCTTTTGAATTTGTGGATTATTCACGTGGATTATATGTGATTAGTGTGATGTTAGAAGAGATTTTAATATGGGTATCACAATTGCAACATGAGTATTTGGATTTCATTGCAATCTTCACTAAGGTTCACGCAATTTTGTCCTTTTGGAACCGGTTTGTTGTTGACTTGAGTTTGCTTTTTCTTGAGTCTTTTAATTGTGCTTCTAAGTGGATTTAGGCACATCAGTAGGGGTCATCGAGGATGATGCAAGGAGTTAGGAGCTAAAGACGAAATCAAATTGTTGCACGGTCTTCCCCGATTCAGAGTCATCCCCTTTCCCCCTATTCCATGTATCGCCTAGTCCAATATGCTTGTAATTATCGGTTTGAGTCCAGAGTATCATTATCCTTTGCTCCCTTAATCATTAATGGAAAATTTGTAGGCTTTTGGATTGCTCGGGCAAAGGGAAGTTCTCAATGGAGGTCCAATTTTCACGATAGCATTTTGTACACCAATTAAACCACCTCTAAGTGTATGAGAAAAGCTTCCCCTAGAGAACTTCAAAGGAAGTCATTTCTAGGTAGCTTCAAGCATAATCAATCTAAAGTAGCCTCAAAGGTCGCATTATCCTTCAGAGCCAAGAGAGCTTGTTCAATTTGATCATTAGAAAATCCCTCAAGAGAAAGTTTCTCTTAGGAAGTCCTGGAGACTTTTTAGCCTTATGAGCCTTGGGGGAGAAAATCGGTGGTCAATGTTAATGGATGGAGTTGTGAAGTAAGAGTTGTCGAGCAAGAGATGACAAGAAGACAGTTTTCTTGTTCTCAATGGATAACTAAGTTTGGGAGCAGACGATGAGGATGAGGATGAGGATTTCTTGGTTTTGGATTTGGGGTTTTGCTTGTGTTGCTGCCATGATCGTTGCAAATTGTAGTTTTAATAAATTGAATTCTTGTTCTTAATCTTACTACGAAGCAATAGGCAAGCGTACCTATTGTAGCGTAATATAGCGACTAAGCACAAGGTCGTCCCTCAGAGATACACCAACTACTAGTACTAACTCCGTTCCTATTATCTAACCGCCGCTTAAATATGTTGGTTGAAACTTAATTACTCTAATCTTAAAACTAATAACTCACTAACAACAATGGTTCGGAAGATTTTATCAATTAACAAAAGCAACCTAGATCTTATTCTACTCCTTTTTAATCATGAAATTCATTAGTTATGAAGAGGCGATTTATCAACCAATTTTTTACAAGTTAACACCTCAAGAATTACCCAAATTAATCCTGGTTTATAAAAAGGGTTCCCCCCAAATTAAAAGAAAACCAGAATTCTAAGCAATAAAATTCGATCAAATTTTGGAGAAACAACGCTTTTTCCCTATCTCTAGAAAAAAAACAATCTCTTTAATTGCATTAAATCTAATCAAAAGGCTTTCTCTTTTTAACAATAGAATCATGATAAATTCATATTCCGAATCTATAAAACAAGGAAAAAAGAAGGGCAGAAATTTAAAACATAAAAACCCAACAACTTCGCAAAAAAAACCAAAATTTTCACACAGCGGGAAAAGTTTCGAATAAAACTGATTTAGAGTCACCTTCCTAAATTGGACAAAAAAAAATACAATTACGGGAAGAATAAATAAAATTCTAGTAAAACAACCCTTAAAGAGGGGAATCTTTTCTTGGGGTCTTCAATCCCTTTGGAATTGAAGAACTTTCTTTCCCCCTGCTGTTAAAAAGGTCAAGCCAAAAAAAAAAATTCTAACTCCTTTCTAGGGCAAACAAAGGTCTTTTTAAACATGTACCCGGTTGGATACAACACGAGTGGATACAGAGTAGTGATCTCTCGTGATCTCATGTTTTGCTTCCAAAGTTCCTTATGTAATATAAAAGGCAAGTAAGGGAGTGTACATTGGTCGTGTATTTGAAACTCGTTGAACGCAAAAAATTTTTGTTTCACAAGCAAAGGCATGGGCGTGTACTTTGCTGCATATTTTCCAGACACCCACTTCATATACACAAGAAAAGTACATGGGCGGATCTCCCCTTGTGTACTTTCCAGAATTTTTTTCTTCAATGTTTGATCCAATTCCTTTCCCAAACTTGATCCGACTTTTCAAAACCCCTTTCCCCTTTACCCCAAAAATACTCTAAAATCCTGAAATTAACTTCTTCCTTAAAGCACCCTTTTTTTAAACAATCATCAAAAAATTTCAAAAAAAAGCACAATTTCTTTACCTAGAAAAGGGTATTTGTGACTTATCAAACTTCCCCACCTTAATCTTTGCTTGCCCCTCAGCAAAATAATACATTAATAAAACTTCTCATTAATCTGATTGTCGTTACCAAATAAACTACTCAACTTACATTTATAAATTTTTTAATCTTTAAGCCAATGCAACCCCTCAATCAAATGATTTTTCTTCTCACCTTACTAAAAAAGTATTTAACAAAGAATTTTATTAAAATTTCGGGTTTAATCAAGAAACCCCAATCTTCCCCTTGTCATTTAACAAGGGTTTTCATGATCAAAATTAGACACAGATCAATTAGAGAAAAAGGAACATGGTACATTAAACCCACCACTAAAGAGTCTATAATTTTCTCAATTTCTCTCTTAAAAGCAATCAATAAGAAAATACATTGCATCCATGTTTCCCCGGGTTTCCCTTTTCCTTTTGGTTAAACTTAAAATTTTATTCTTTGTAATAGTTCTTTGGGTTTTCATCCTTTTTTTTTTTTTTTGGGATCTTGCAACCCATGTAACGAGTTTTCAGCCGAAATCCTAGGGTCGTCCCCCAAGTTAACGAACATATTTTCCAATTGAGGGCGTTCCGTGGGCTTAAATTTGCTCGATTACGGGAAACCCTCAACTTTCCCTTTTATGGTATTTCATTTTGTTACGAATTTTCCTGGGTTGGCCACCCCCAGGCCAGACGCCTTGGGTGACCAGGTTTAAAGGGAACCCCCCATCAAACCCTTTTACCTTAACTTTTTATTTTGCTAGTTAGTACAGACAAATTTCGCTCTTCTAGGACCAACCCGCCCAACAAACCAATCCTTTTTTTTCAAGTTAAATGCTTTCAAAATTTTATTTTAAAGAGATCTTCTAAAAGGATCACCAAAGAATCATTCATTTGCCCTTTCATGAAAGATTAAAGGGTCCAAGCTTTGAGTTCCAAACGTTTTTATCCCTAACTTTGACTACGTATCAATGTTCCCAAAAGAAACAAAGGTACATGCAAACACCTTTTAGAGGAATTCTTCACAAAATGTAGAATACTATGTAATTTGAATAATTTTTTCAAAATTCGTTTACAAGCAAAAAGAAAAAAAACAAAAATTGGGAAATTTTTTGAATGACTCATACAATTCAGCACTCCCCTTTAAAAAAATTTCTTTAGTACCCCCTTCCCCACACTTAGATTGAGACATTGTCCTAAAATTCTTTTCACAAGAAGTAAAAGAAAAAAGAGATAAAAAGAAAAAAAAAAAGAAAAGGAACTGGACTTCCCGGGTTTTAAACGGGTGAGGGCCAATTGCATAGCTAGCAAATTTTGATCATCTTACGATGAAGTTCCCCAAAGGGAAAAATTTATGGACCGGTTGCATTCACGGGAAAGCCCCTGATCAGCAAAGTTCAACCAAAAAAAACAAAGGGTTAAAAGAGTAAATAAGATAAAAATTTTTATTACATCATCCAGAAAGAAAGAGCTACTCAATAGAAAGAGCTCCTCGAAATGCAGAATAAAATATTTAACTAAAGTCATTCATTATTCCAACTAGTCCCCTCATTTCATCATCTTCACCCCATATGTTTCATCCTTTTCACTCACTTTCCTCCCCCTTGCAATGTTTGGGTTCCCATTTTCCTTTTCGTGGTTTCCTCAGTATCTTCTTCATTCTCCCTCATTTCCCCCCTCGTTTTCCCTTGTCTTTTCACCGGTCTCAATTTCCTCTTCACTTCAAGGAAGGGGATAAGTGGCAAACTGGCTTGCCCCGGGGGAAAAGCCTTGCCCACATTGGAAAGCGTAAACTACAAATTTTCAAATTTTTTTTTTCTTTTTTTTCAACCCCGTATTAAATTTTCATTACCTTTGGGGTCTTCTCATGGATCCCAAGGGGTCAATTTACCCCCCGATGTGGAATAGAAACCACCAGGTAAGAAAGGGGGAGTAGTTTTGGAGATTGTGCAAAAGGGATGGGCCTGCTAAAGTGGGGGGAATTTCCCTGTGTTTTTTTTTCCCTCCCCCATTGGAAAACGACCATCAGAGATTCTTTCCTGGCACTTGGCAGCCTCGGCCCGGGTCGGGAAAAAATGTCCATGTTTCTTCAGCAAATGAGTAAGAAGCTGCCATAGTAAACCCCCTTAGAGCAGAGTCAGTCCCCTTCCCCATAAAAAAGGGCCCAAATTCCAACCCGATTTTAATTTTGATATCGGGGAGATGCTGTAAAGAAGAAGATTTCAAAGTTAGACAACCCCCCTTATGTTTTTTTCGGGCTCCAATTGTTTTTTGTAAAGGCCAATGAAAAAACTTTGGGGGTGTCTTCCTTAAAGAGGGGCCGGGATTGGATGGAAAGTACCTTATCGGGTTTCGGTCAACTCCGCCCAAAAACCCTAAATTTTTAACGTGGGGGGGCCAACGGCAATGTAAACCTCAAAACTCAGGTGCCCGGGTAAAAGCTTCTGTAGAACCCCCAATTAAAGAACAGAACTGGCGGATATTTAAGTTGTGCTTTGCCCGTAACTTCAAAACGAAAGATTTCCCAAACCCTTTTTTCAATTTCCGTCTTCTATCTGCATATGGATTGGAACTAAGAGAACATCCCAATCGGGTTTTTGGGAGGGTGAACAGGACCCCCTGGTCTTGTGGAAAGGGGTCTCCTTTGATTGGTTGAACAATCCTCCCTTCCAGCATGCCCAACCAGTATTGATGTCAAAAAGGGTTTTTTTTTGAAGAATTCCAAACCGCTTCTTACTCCATGGCTCCCCCAACTTTTGGGGGTGGGGGGGGAGGGGGGGATGAACTAGCACCACCCCCGCTTCCTCTTGCGGGGTATCCTTTTTCTGGTAACTTCGGTTAGAAAACCCAAGTCTTTGTACCATCTAAATCAATCACAAGGGTTCAAAATAGGTTAGGTTCTTTAATTACACAAAGAAAATGATGGGTTTTGCATTGGGTTTCCCGAAACAAGGGGGAAGATAGCACAATTAGATCAAAACCCAAAGGCACGATGTGAAACCTTTTTTGTTACACCCATTAATACATGCAAAAATTACCATAGGAACCTCAAAATCAGGTCTTGTGGCTTTAGTATATTATCAATCTCCCTTTCCTAAGGCAAAAAATGTAACTAAAACACCCCCAAAGATCATCAAACGATAAAGTTCAAATTTTTTGTTTCTAAGAACTTGCGATAGTTTAGTGAGCATAAAAAAAAATGGTCAAATTGGTTTCAAAAAGAGATGGGAAAAAAAAAAACACAAAAACATTGTTCCAAAAACCCCACAAAATAAAGCCCCAAATATTATGTTAAAACCCCTAAGTCGATTCACTTTTTTGGGCAGCCCTCATGACTCAACATACATGCATTCCGTAAGTCAAAATGCTACAGATCTATCAATAATGACTTCCCAAAAATGCGAAATCATCATCATACCAACAAAAAATGAAAGCTTTTTGGTAGCGAAAAAGAAAACCGGGCAGCAACCGTATTGCAAAAAAGTATTGAAGAAGAAGAAGAAAAACTTACTTCCCTTTTGAACCTTAAAACGGAAGAAATTTATGGTGGGAAAAACAACCACGGTTTGGGAAAGGAGTAGAGTGGGGTGAGTGGGTCAAATACATAATGGAGAATGGTCTGTAAAGGTAGAGTGAAGTGGGGGTCCTTTTATAAAATGAGCGAAAAATTAGGTACACACCAAGTACCGGGTCGTGTATTTTGGTTCCTTTCTAGGGGTTAGATACACGAGCGGTACCTTTTTTCGGTATGTGGGAGCATTTTGGGGTTAGTACATGCCAAATCCACTGCTTGTTCGTGTACATGGGGAGCATTCTGTGTTTAAAATAAGCCGGCACAGACGTGTACCTTGTTGTGTACCGGGGGAGAGCATTCTGTGGGTTAGATACACGACCAGGTACCGAGCGGTACCTTATTCGTGTATCGTGGAAGCTTCTGTGGGTTAGATCACGAGGTGTCCCTTATTCTTACGTGGGAGAGTTTCGGGGTTAATAACCCCAGTACACGAGCGTGTCCCCTTGTTCTGTTCGAATTAGCCTTATGTGGGTCAATACACACCGGTACCGGCGGTCCCTTATTTTGTACCTTATTGTACAAAATGAGCATATTTTTAAGTACACGGGGGGCCACCATGACTTTCTCCTTTTTTTTACAAAGTCTTTTAGACCCCCTCTAGCAGTGTAAAAAACCGATACCCCACAGTGTACCCGATTGTGCAAATAAAGTACTACCTGTCTCATTCATTTGCACTCCCTTAAAAGGTCTCCCATCCTGAATTTTCCCCCACATTAGAGTTTAAAAAAAGCTCTTTAAGGTGACTTTCATAGAATCCAAATTTGGGTTTAGCCCCTCTGTACTTGTTCCCGCAAAAGTTACTCAAAAACCAATGGGTAATAAAAAAAAAAGTAAAGGTAAAGAAGAAAACTTCCTAAACAACATGGGTTGCCCCAAAAAGCGTTTTTGTTTAATGTCTTAGCCGACGAATAAACTGGTGAGTAAAGGAGATGAAAGAGGTTCCCCCCTTTTTTTCCCAAAAATGTTTGGCCCCCCAAAGAAATGCTTAAGCCTTTGCCCATTCACCTTGAAATCCCTTTTCTCCGGTTTTCCCAACTCAATTGCCGGGGGAAAAAAACCTTTTTTCCCCCGGAATGGACCGGAAACCATTTGTTTAACTTCCTGGGGAAACAATTTCAACCTAGAGTTGAAAGAAATACAAAAGCCCCCTTCATTAAATGTCCATTCCGGGGTACCCACATCATAAAAAATTCTTGGTTTTCCCCTTTGTATATTATAAATGTCATATGCCTAGCCTCCATCCTCTAGCTCATTAAATTTATTTCGATGCGCCCAGCAGGCTGAGATCTAAATTGGCAGATTTGATCGCCCAAAAAACCTTGTGCTGAAACTCAACGGTAAATGGCAAGCTTCCGAACTAATCGATATGGAGTATATCAAGGGGGTTTTGTAAGCGTCCAAAATGCCCACAAAGACATCTAACTTCTCGGGCCAGTCTCGTCATGGTGAGACACGGGCTTCATTAAAAAACCTTTAGGTCCCGTTTTAAAAACCCCCACTTTCCCATATTTGGGGGGAATGGTGTGCAAGACGGTAATCACCCCATATCGCTTTAAAAATCTTTTCAAATTTCGAAATTTCAGAATTTTACCTCTGTACTTATGAGTGCCCCTGGACCCCGAATCTCAAAAGTTCTTCAAGAATTTAACAAACCCCCCGAAGTCATTAGTCGACAAGGCTTGTGTTCTACCCATTTAGAGACGAACCCCAAACTACCATAGTATTTATTTTCCCAAGGGAAGGGGGGAAAGGGCCCCATAAAGTCGATGCCCACAATCGAATACTTCAACCTCTAATATGTATGTTGGGGGCATTTATTCCTTTTGTTGTTTCCATCCCTCTGGGATCGGTCCATCGAGCTATATATCCGACATCCCCTTTAAACAAAGACGGCCAGTAAAATCCCACTTCCAATACTTTGTGCCCATCCTTTGGACATGATTCCCCTGTTGGCCCACTTGTAGTGGAATAAATTTTTCCCCTTCTTTATGGGGAAAACACCCTTTGAATCATTGATCAGCACAAAATTTTGAATAAAGTGGATCCTCCCCGATAGTGCTTCAATTTGGGGAAAATTTTTATCTTTTGCTTTGTTCATTCCTTAGGAAAGGGGCCCTTTCCCCAGGTAATTGGCAATATCACAAACCATGGGTGATATCATCTTCAAGGTCTTGAGGCAACAATCGATCTTCAGGAACCCTCGTTGATCTCAATTCGTTCGGTCTTTCTAAAAGGGATTCTCCAAACGTGAAGGTGGTCGGCAGATTTTCGGCACCCTTTTTATCTCTTATTCAAACAAAAACTTGAAAAAAGTAAGATCACGAATTAGGTGTGGCTTTGATCCGTTTTGCAACAAGTTTCAAGGGGGGTATTATGTATACATGACCTTTAAAAAGATGAGTTGGTCTGAACTTTTTAAAAAGGGAAAGACAACTATCGGCAAATCCCTTTTCCTGGTTGTATAGTTTTTTTGTGCAGGAGTGAGTGTTTTGCTAGCTAATGAAGGGTGAAAGATTTGTCCTTTCGCTGCCCAGAAAGCTCCCCAGCCCAGCACTAGATCACACATAACTCAAAGGGGAAAGTCCATGTTGGGGTGACCATGATGGTGCAGTGATGATTTTTGCTTGAGGGGTTCAAATGCATCAATGCATTCCTGGTTGAATCAAAGGAGGGATCCTTTTCCCAAAGTTTTGTATGGCCCAGAATTTTTGAAAAATCTTTAAAGAATCGTCGATAAACCCTGAAGGGCCAAGAAAAATTCGTATTGCCTTAATAAAAAAAAGGGGGGAGAAATTTAGAAATTGCTTTGTCTTTGCCCCATCCACTTCTATGCCTTTTTGGGGAATTTTATGGCCCAAAACAATCCTTCTTTTGCTATAAATGACACTTTCCCAAATTTTTGGGCCCGGTTAGTGTTTTCACAACGTTGCAACACTAACCAAGATGGTGTAGAAACCCCATCAAAAGAATTCCAGAAAACAGAAAAATCATCCTGTAAACTTTTCCCTCTTGTTCCTCCAAATTTTCCCCAAAAATCCACATCATCGCTGAAAGGTGGCTGGGGCGTTGCATAATTCGAAAGGATGCGTCGAAAGCGAAGGGCCCAAAAGGGCATGTAATGTCGTTTTTCCCGTCTTCGGGTGCAAGGGGAACTGAAAATTCAACTCCCATCGAGGAAACAGTAATATGCAGTCTAGCTAATTTTAAGCAATTGTCCCCCAAATTTGGGGAAAATGATCCCTTTTGGTTGCGTCATTTAGCTTTCGGGAATCATACAAACTCTCCACTGTGACAGTTCTATCGGGATAGTTCTTTTTTTTATTCGGTAACACTGTCATACCGCTTTTCGAACTCTTGAGTGGGGGCCCCCCCGAGCTACAAAATCGGTAGATCTTTTCCCGCTAAGCAATTTTATGCTTCCTTTTTTACAACAATTTTTTTTGGGTTAATGGCGCTGCGGTTTACCACCTTGACCAATCTTCCATCAAAATTTTGTGGTACAAAACGATGGGCAACCCCTTTATACCAATTTTCCATCAATTGCTTTCTTTTTGTTGCCCCCAGGACAGCAATAACCTTTTTTGTGATCTTTACCAAAAATTTTACGCAATTTGACTGGAAGTTTAGAATCTTCTTTCCCAAAAAGCATATTTAAGGGAGTCGGCAGTTTTTTCAATTCTAGCTCAGGGGGTTTTCCCCAATTGAAGGTTTTTGACTCTGAAAGGTGGTTATTTATACCTTCAAAGTTCTTCTTCTCTCAAATCAGGATTTAAAAGTGATTGACAATTTCTTAATCCCAAAATTTTCAGGTTTCTCTTTCCCCCATTCTCAAACACAAAACCAATACTCACCCAAACACAGTCTTGCAATGAATCCGAAACTCGAAATCAGGGGGTCGATTTATACTGATACATAGTGCAGGTTTTTTGAAGGACGTCAGGCATTTCACTAAACCCTTCATTCCCACTCTAACACAACTTCCTTTCCCCCAAATCAATTATGGCTCTACAGTAGCCAAAATGGCCTCCGCAATATAAGAGGGACCTCTTGGGGGAAATTTTATGACGATCGGCAAATGAAGACCATTTTGGTTTTTTTCGGTCTCCAATACCCAATTTTTGGAAAATCTTGTAGGCTCAAATTAATGCTGGCTCCCCAAAAAAAAAAATGCCCATTCTTTTTATAAATTCCCTAAGGGAGGGGTGGTAAAGCTCCCAGGATCTTTTAACTTCTTTGGGATTTGTTTTAATTCCCTGAGCATTCTCCCCCTAAAGTTAAGTGGAGAACTCTTTAAGCTTCCTTTTGTTCGATATCAATCTTCAAAAAATTTTTATATGTGGGATTTGGATAATGCCTCAACCGTGGAAGGTTGATATGCAATTTCTTAATATCTCTAAAAAAATTTCCAAAATGCTCATCTGTTCTGTCCTTCTTGATCGTGCTGGAAAGGGACATTGGGCTTGTATTCTGGATTAATGGAGGGGATGATTTCTCTTTAGGTGTTTTTCGAATGTTTTCCCCCTTTTTTGAGAACACTTGTTTTTTTGCTGGTTCATACCCGCTCTCTTTTTCTTGAACTTTGGGTTTTAGTTCCCTTTTCACTTTGTAAAGGACAGCTTTTTAAAATGTTCTCTACGGGTTTCTATTTTTCCCGGTAGTGAACCTTGAGATCTCTTGACAGAAGCTTGCTATCTAACCCACCTGATTTTCAAGATTTTGTTTGAGCCTCATGTTCCTCAGAGCCCAGTCTTTATTTTTTTAGAATCAAATCTAAGGTTATGTCTGCTTCTGAATCCCCTTAGAATTTTTTGAGAGATCTTCAAGTGGCGGTTTGGAAAATCTGGAATTGCCTTGAAACTTGGGGGAGGGTTCGGGGTTTTCCCTTCTGAAATTACTGTTGTTATCCCAAAAAAATTTGGGGGATTTTCTATCGTGGATTATAAGTATTGTTGTGGGATTGTTTTTTGGGGGAATTGGTTTCCAAATAACCACTTTCTTTTTTTTGCCCTTTCCTACCACCTAGGGTTCACAAAAAGCCAGCGAATTTGTGAGACAGCCACCCGTCGATCTTTTTAGAAAAAGCCTCAACTTTGGGGCATGATAGAAGACCAAATTCAAGAATCCTGCCACCTTCTTTACTCTGCCCCTACCATGTGACCATTTAAAATTTTCGCGGCCCTGTCTTCAAAAAGAGTCAAAATTTTTTTCAGGAGTTTTATGGTTAAGTGTACGTGCGGCATCTACTATTTGTCTCTTTGATTTCAACCCATTTAAAAAATCTGAACTTTTAAGCCCTCTGGGATCCCATGGTGTGGGCATTTCCCCATTGGTCCTTGAATCTCTCCGGTTTCATATAAGTCCCAGTCATCTGAGATAAAATTGAAACTCACTCAAGTTTAGGGTCTTTGAAGGAGGGAAGAAATTTTTTCCCTAAACTTCTTAATCAAAATTTTCCCGTAGTAATGAGTTCCTCGGTAAAGAATTCAGCCATTGCTTAGCCTTGCCTTTCAAGAAATGGGGAAAAGCTGAGGGGAATGCATCTCACTAACTCCCTTAAAAATTTTAAGGGATCGCAATCCCAGAAAGAGTTGGAAAATTCGCTTTTGGGTCTTATCCTGTAAACCACAAATTGAGTAATTGCGCCCATTTTATTTACGAGGCTTAAGTTTTAAAAAATTTTCCTCCACTTGAGGACGGACAGCGGGGTAAGCTTATCAAGTTTGGCCTGGTAAAACCAGAAATTTTTTTAGTGGCTCATTTACTCGGCCATCTCTATTATAAAACCCGTTGGATTTGGGGATCCACAACAACATTTCTTTGATTTAGCTCTTGAGCATGATTATTGACTTGACAGCCATTTCTTCCTTCATGATTTCCGAATACCAAATGATGTTGACTCAGTCGAGTGTTCTTTTTTTGAAAACCAAATAATTTTCTCTGGCTCAGGATTAAAAACACAAGTTTCCCTTGGGGCGACTTTTGGTCGCACTGAAACGTAATACAAAACAATTTGGCTCCAAAATTTCAGGAAAAAAGGGAAAAAAAAAATAAGAAAAAATAAATTTGGGTTTAAAATTTAAAAATAAAAAGGTTTTCTAAAATATTGGCGATCCCCACAACGGGGCCAAAAAATTGATCTTGCCCCTGGTTTTAATAAATTGAATTCTTGTTCTTAATTTACTACGAAGCAATAGGCAAGCGACCTATCGTGTGTAAAAAGCGAGTAAGCACAAGGTCGTCCCTTTGAGATACACCAACTACTAGACTAACTTGTTTCCCATTACAACTTCCACTTAATATGTGGTTAAATTTAAATTACTAATCTTAAAATAAGAAAATCACTAACAACAATGGTTTGAAAGTTTTTCAATTAAAAAGCAACCTAGATTTATTTTACTCCTTTCTATCATGTAATAAATTAGATTTAAAGATTGGCGAGTTGACTTCTTATACTGTCGATTCTCTATCAAGTTAACTACTTTCTCAAGTTATTAACCCATCTAAACCCAGGGTTTTTCAAAAGGTCTCTCCTTAGTTAATAGCAACCTAGAATTGCAAAAGCACATGAATTCCATCAACAAAATTGAGTAAAAAAAGACTCTTTTTTCTTTTCCTTAAAAAACAATCGAATCTCATTAATTGCATTAAATCTAACATAAGAGCAATTTCCAATTAATAAAAGGGTATGATGCAAAATTCTATTCCGAATCATGAAACAAGGAACAAGAAGGGCAAGCAATTTAAACATAAAAAAGCCCCCAACTTCGCATTAAAAAACCAAAAACTTTATCAATACAGAGAAGTTTCGAAAAAATCTGATTAGAGTCTACCTTCCAAAATTGGACAAAAGAAAAACAATTATGAAGAATAAAAAAAATTCATACACAACCCTTAAAATAGAATCTTCTTCTTCGTGGGTCTCAATCTCCTTGGAATTTTACGAATTTCTTTCCCCTGCTGTTATAGAGTTAGGCCAATAAAAAATTCGTAACCTCCTTTCTAGGGCAAACTAAGGGTTTTTTAAACAGACCCCGGTTGATACATACACGAGCGGATACACGAGGTATCTCGTTCGTTATCCACTTGCTTCCAAGTGTCCCTTTGGAAAAATTACACGAGCAAGTACTGGGGTTTACATGGTCGGGATTGAAAAATCGTTGAACACACAAAACTTGATACCAAGCAAATCATGGGCGTTACTTTCTCGTGTAATTTCCCCGATATCCCTTCATATAACAAGAAAGTAATGGGCGTGTATCTCGCTTTTGTACTTTCCAAAACTTTCTTTAATTATTTTACCAAATTTCTTCCAAAATTGACCACTCTTCAAAACTTCTTCCCTACCCCAAAATACTCTAGAAGACCAAAATTAACATTCTTTCCATTAAGCACCTTTTCTTAAACAAATCATCAAAAATTTTCAAAAATAAAGCCAATTTCTTTACTCTAGAAAAGGGGTTTTTTTTTGCGATTTAAACATGCCTTTTTTTAAAAGCCATTGGGGAAAGAGGGAAAAAGGAGAGAAAGATAGAGGAACATAGAAAATAAAGAAAGACATGAGAAGAAAAAAAAATTTGGGAAAAGAAAGAAAAAAGAAAAAAAAAAGAGGAAAGGACAACTGGTGTATGCATAAAGAGGACACCTTGGCAGACAAAAAATAAAAAAAAAAAAGTAATAAGGATAAGAAATATCCTTTCTGGGTTTTTTTAGCACACGTATAATATTATTAAAAAAACAAAATTATAAATTTTATACAAAAAATTTATTTATACAAAATTAAATACTAATAAATTTTTACATAAAAAGAAATTATTTAACTATCAAAAATCTAAAAACTTTAATTCTTACTTCTTTTTAAATTTAAAATTACTAAAGTTATGTTCCCCGTTTTTTTTATATTTAAAAATTTTTTTCATTTTTTTAAAAAATTTTTCACAATAAAATTGTTAAAAAAAATATTAATATATTATAATGTTTAATTCTCATTTTTTAAACCTATTTTTATCACAAAAATAATAGATTTATCTTTTAAAATTTTCGAATTTTTGTCACATTTCCAAGTTTTTAATTTTACAAATTTGTTCATCTCACTCCAAAACTTAGAAGTATTTATTATCTATTTATTTTCTTAAATTTTCATAATTTTTTTTAAAAATTTTTGGGATTTTACATCAGGTATGGTCTTAATCCATACACCAAAAGTCCTTCCCCCTTATTTTCCCCAAATCTAGATAATCCTCTACAGATCCCCTCCAGCAAATAAGGGCATCTAAAAAAATTTCCCAATTCAAAACCCTTGGGGTTTGAATTATATTGGGATAAAATTTTTATCCTCAAAATACATCCTTTCCTTTTGGGGTCCACCCAATTCGCCCCCCCTATTACCTCTAATGCCCCTTCCTTACGAGCTTTTTAATACTACCCAAGGGGGGGTACCCGGGAGATTCATTGTTGGTTTTTGAGGGAGGTTTTTTGGTCAACCTTTGTAGCTAGATTACAAAAATAGTGGTTAAATCTTGTAACTGCTCTTCTAAATCCCTTTTTTTCCACGCAGCAGGCTCTTTTGGCCCCCCCTCCAAATGACTATTGGGTTCAAACCAACTCTTCATTTACGCACAATTACATGGTTATTAATTAAGCTTGATAAAATTTTTCCAAACTACAAAAACGCCTTTAAGGGACAAAAGTTTTTTTTTTTTTTATCTCACAAAAACACCCTTTACCACAAATTCCTCCAACTCACAATCACGTTGATGGCACAAGTTTCTTCAAATCACACACCTTTATGGCACAAATTTCTTCAATTCCAAACACACTTCAATAACACCCTTGTTTTAAATTTCAAACTCTAAGATCACGTGTACTACAACCCAGTTACACATATCCAAATTCACTCTTCTCAATCAAGTCAATGAGCATTTCACGGGGACTTTAATTCACATTTTCTACTCATTACATAATTATGGAATCAATTGTAGTAAAAAACCCAAACATTCACAAAAAAAACCTTAAAGTACCCCTTTTTTCAATTTAAACCCACATGACAATGAACAAACACAATTCATGCAAAATATCTAAAATTTTAATTCACACAAACAAAGATTGAACAATGCATGGGAAAACCCTAAATCCCTAATTCAAATCAATACTTCCTTTCAATTTCCCTTTTCCAACCAAAGCTCTATTACCAAAAAAGATGATAGCCATCCAATTGCAATAAAAATAAACCAATTTATAACAATTGACAATTATTCCCAAAATAGCAAGGACCCCCTTTTTAAGGGAACCTTAATTTTTTCCCTAGAAAAAAAACAAATGAAATTCCCCAATCTTTCTAGATATTACTCATTAGTAGAATGGAAATAATTGCAATTGCTTTTTACACACAAAAATCGAAGCCTCCCCCACCCCAACCCAAATAATTGAAAATGTAAAAAGAAAAAAAATTCCCTTCCAAAGTGATCTTTTTTCAAATAAACCAAGTTCCTTTTTGTTCCCCTTTTCAATATTTTTACTAATTCGTAAATTGAAAAAAAAAAAAACTAAAAAATAATGAAAAATAACAAACACATGGCTACTATTCTATGTCCATTTTCAGTTCAAAAAACGGACTGTGAACCATCCTCTAAACCATGTTTTAAATTTGGGTTTTTGATCGCCCTTCTATAATACGACAAGTGTACCGATTAAATAAAACAATCATATAAAATGAATGAATACACTATGTGAGTGTCTTCGGGTTCCATTTGGTCGAAGGACTCTCAATACAAGACTCACAGCCCTTTAAGCTCTTGCTCAAGTAATAGATTGTTTGTTGAAATGGTTTAATTCCCATCAGTTAGCCACAATGGGGGGCTTCACAAGGGTTGGCCTTGTTCCATTTAAGGTTAGTCTTGGGTAGACCCTTAGCCATGGTCTCCTGTTTTTCCCCTTTTTAATATTCTCTAGTAATCCTATCCCACTATTAAAAAATTCTACAGTTGATTCCACGTCTTCACTGCCGTTGTGACTTTTATAATAGACTTCCTCCCTTGATTTCCAATTATCTAAAAGATTCAGTAGCTATCTCTTGTGAATCATGCGGAGTGTTCTCTCAATCTTAGGGTCTAAATCACGAATGTTGGAAGGGAGAGTCTTGTCATGCACTATAAAAGCAACACCAAGAGTTAGAGTATTCCAAATATAAGGAGAGTAGAAAGAAGTAAAATAAATGACTAAATAGCAGAAAAAAAAGGGTTTTTCCTAATATTTTTCGTTGATCCTTAGCAACAACACTAAAAACTTGATGGGTCATTTATCCGATCGTAAAAAAATTTATAAATTATAAACCCAAAGAAATCTAATGACCTAACTAGAGCAATGCATCTATCTAATGTAGTATAGATTACAATGGGTGTCGTCCTCAAGGATTTTAAAGAAACAAGTACTAGTTTTACCATTTTTCTACTATCTATTTTAAAATTCAATGTGGATTAAAAAAATTTAAATTACTAATTAACTAATCTAATAACCCTAAGATTAATTATAATTGTTGTAAAAAAGTGAATTCAATCACAAAGACATACCTTTCATTTTGATCTACTTTAAACCCTAACTTTTTTATAATAAGGTTTTGTTTAAATTTAAATTTGTTAATGCTTTGCATTGCGGGAAAATTCTCAATTAAACTAACTACTCTCTCGAGTTAATTAGTTAATAACCTTATAAGGAATAATGGAGACCTCTCTCTCACATCGCCTTATAAGATTTCATTAAGCTCACAATTCCCAATTCAAGATTAAATCTTTAGCAGAAAATGGAAGTTTTTCCTATCTCTAGGTAAAACATGCAATCCTTCTTTTCATGAAGATCTATCATATTAATGAGACCCCTCTCTCTCAAAACAAGAATGAATATGTAATTAATGTATGTGCATAAATTAATTACACATCAGTAAAACACACAAATAGATACAAGGGACATAAACTTTTAATTAATCATAAGTAACATCAATTATATAGTTTAGAGTTTCACAAGATGTAGGGCATATAAATCTACTCCACCATGGAATCTACAGTAATCACAAGAAATCTAGAGAAATAGGAATGATTCATGATGAAAAGAATAAACTCTCGTAATTGTATTTGTTTTTCGATGATTCTCCAACGATTTTGCTTCCAAATGTGTGATTTTGTTCTCCTAGGGTTTTTAGAGTAGTTAGAGAGAAAATAAGTAAAAGATCCCCAATTTTTTGTAATGAAGTGAGTATTTATAGTCTACGAAATATTGTGGATGGCACGACTTGGTGCATGCCCATGCTCGAGGCCATGTACCTGGAAAAAATGTAAAATTTTAAACTTCTGGGTTTTTGTACGCCTCCTGTACAACCGTGCTCCGGGTGTGCACTCCAAAAATTCTTGCATTTTCTTTTCTAGGTAAATTTCTTACTTCGTCATGACTTTTTAACACCACTTGTGCAGGGGGCCATGGCACAATTTCATGATTCATTCTAATCACTTTTTTCTCTCCAACACTAGCATCAGCATGGCCATGCTAAAGGTTATGTACAAAATGAAAATCACCTTTTCTCATATTTAGCTAGATTTTTCCTTGTTTTCGATTGAATCTTCTTAAAATATTTAATTTGCACTCTTTAAGCCCTGAAATCAAATATTAAGTACTTAAGTGTCTTTTTCTTAAAAAATTTACACAAAATTCATAAAAAATTATATTCAATAAATACTAAAATAAAGTTCTTTTAACACTTATCAATATGCCAACTATATCTAAAGACTTATTCAATTTTTATTTTTGTTTTCTTCCTTTATTATTACATAGCCAATTAAATTTTTACCATAAATATTATTCCTAATGATGATTAAACTATTGAGAGTACTTATTTTGTTATCAATCAAACTCATTCTTTTATTAACGATTTTAACTATTCAACTTCATGCTTTCCCAAGAGTTTTCTAATATCATTCTCTACTTCTAATATTTGAGCAAAGGGTTAAGACTGAAATTTAGATGATTGTAAAACCCGGGTGTGAGGAAAAATCTAATAGTTAGAGGTTCATTTAAAGTTTAGGTTGATATCTAAACTAATTAAATAATGTTTAGTAAAAAATTTTAGAGTCTATTGTCAAGACTTTGGGAATAAAGAAACTTTAGTGTTATCTAAGATCGTATTCTGGGTATGTATATACTATATTTAATAGTTGTGCTTGTTAGCTTACAACCAAAATAGACTTAAATTATATTTGGTTTGTAAATGTTTTCTTTTTGTGCTTGGTTGGGCTCGAGGGATTGGGAGTATCGATAATCTTTGGTAGCATCTTGATGATCATTATGTGATGTTATTCCAAGTGAAGTCATACACCAAATAATCCAAGTGATTCAGGTACCTCAGGGACTCATAAATGTTGAGGAGTACCGTTTTTTTGTATATGTATATATTTATATTTGTGCAATTGGGGTCTTGTGTTACCCTAAGTTTTAGGATGCTAGGATTATACTTTATGGGACTAAATTATAGATAATTAAATAAATTGATGTAAACTACATGTTGTGCACATATGTATGTGCTTGTGAATTGTTTAAACATGTGCATGTGATTGTGGTATAACAGGTATTGTGCAATAGCTCACCCTTTATAGGGAATTCTTTTTTCCTGCTGCAGGTACATTTGATAAAAGTGGTAGTTTATATGAAATAAGCAAGGGACTCTTTTTATAGGGGAATGATGTCAAGTATTATTACCACTAAAGGGTTAAAGCTTATAGAATAGGGTCAAGACTTATTATGAGTACCTTTGTTATGCTGACTATATGTGGAGTTGGATTTTAGTTCATAAAATTTAGGGTTTTAGTTTCTATGCTCATGTTAGTAGATGTTAGGTTAGAGCAGTAGTGCACTCCTGTGTTTTTAGACCGTTGTTGTTTCCTTTATGTTTGTGGTCATTGAGTGAGACTCACTAAATCTACTTGTTCTATTATGTGGAGTTATATGGTTGAAGTTGTCAAACATGGAGTTACAGTTATTTTTAGGCCTTTGTATGCCCTTACACTGTGATGACACGTGGCAAGCTATATTTATTCTAGGTTTTTGGAGGTTTATAGCTTTAAATAGTATTAGAGCCTAAGTTTTCTGATCCTTAGAAAATTTAGGAATTGAATCAATAGAATAGTGAGGGGTGTAGAGAGTGGGTAGTTTGTGGGTTCAATTAATAAAGTGATAGATTAATATATTTATTTATATTAATAATTATGCTATGATAATTGTTTATGAATTGAATTCCTAAAAATCTTTTCCTTTATATTGTTTTCTTTTTTCCTATCTTTTCTTTTATAAAATGCTTAGGAGAATCTCTAAACTAGGTTTGACATTAGGGGGTTGGAGGTGATCCCCTAATGATAAATCCCACTTAGACCATCTCAACAAGAAAAAAAATCAGTGGATGATCGCACTGCACAACTATTGGAGTTAGTGAATACAGAAGTGGGAGTAATGGCACACAATGTAGCAATTACACAAGCAAAAGATGCAAGGTGGGAGATAAGGAAAAGTTGGTGTAGTATTGAGTTAGATTTTTTCGGACATACTAGTTTGGATAGGTTGTGCCAGTTAGAAGAGAATTTAAGTAAAGTTGAATGACCTATTGGATGCTGAGTAATGGATAAAAAGAAATGGAAATGACATTTGCAACTTTTAAGATTCTTAAAGAGAAGAAAATTGCATTATGTTGTTTATCTATTGAGGGGTTATGTTTTTAAATGGTGGTCTAGAATGTTTAAGGCTAATAATGGCACCTATCACTTGGGAAAGATTTAAGTAGCTTTTTATGACAAGACTTCCTAGATAGCATAAGGATAAGATGGAAGCATCCTATTATAGTTCCCAAGGGACTCGATCAATAAAAGAGTACGAGGTAGAGTGAATTGCCTAATGAAGTTCATGCTAGTGGCCTTTAGAGTAGATGAAGATCTAGGGCTTATAGGTTTATGTTAGGTTTAGTGCCTACTCTGCAAATGAGGTGAGGGCATTTTAGTTAACCATGTATTTTGAAGTGGTTAACAAAGCTTAGTTCCTTGAGCAAAGTCATAAGAGGATTGATGAGTTGAGAGCCCAAGGAACACGAGTGGTGTTAAGTAAGAGGCTTGCTTGGGGTATTATCTTGTAGGAGAAGGGTAAGAAGTTTTAGACTTTTAAACAGATTTGTAGTCACAATAACCCCCTCCTCTTTGGTTAGAGCTTTTTCATGTGGGATCTTACTGTAAATGCACCTAGTGCTTTGGGCCACATGAGCTAAAGAGTGTAAATGGCTAGAGGGTGCACATTTTTATTTTTGGAAGATAGGTTATAGTAGTGAGAACTACACCGGGGAAATCAACATATTTGTTACTCGCAAGTAAAGGGGCTAAAAGGTTATGGATTGTATATCATAGGAGGTTTAAGCTACTCTAGCAATTCAACAGGGAAACCTTAGGTTTAGACTTTGGTAGGTGCCTAATCCAAGAGGATCAAGATAGAGAGCATCGACCTTATGTTTGCACTACAACACCATAACACACCTAATATATACACTTTAGTAAATATGCTTCTTGTACTGTCTTTTAGTGCATATGTCCTATTTGATATTAGTGACACACATTCCTACTGTTTGATGCCTTTATGCATATTTGTGGTATTGTTGTTGAAACTCTGGATGAAATTTTTTGATTGTAAATAGGCCCTTTGGGAATGGGGAAAAAAACTGATCAAATCTATAGAGAGGTCAATGTAGAAATAGAGGGTAGAATACTACCAATAGACCTTTTTGTTTTGGAGATGATTGACTTTGATATATTTTTGGGCGCTAATTGGTTATTTAAGAACCATGCTATTATTGATTGTCATAACATGATGGGTTATTTCAATCCCCTTTGGAAAATGCCTTTCTATTTCAAATTGAAAGCTTAGAAACCTATAGGATTGCCTACCTATGAACTTTAAGGTAGGAGTATGTTAGTAGTAGTAGTTGTAAATCTAGTGAAGTAGTGAAAATTAACCAAATATAAGTAGTAAAAGACATTTCAAAACTCTTTGAAAAATTTTCTAGGATTACCTTAGTAAGGGAGATTAAATTTTGTATAGATTTTGTAAACCCAGCATAACTCCTATATCTAAGACTCTATATCGGAAAGGCACCTACTGAATTGGAAAAGTTAAAGAAACGATTTCATAAGTCACTTGACAAGAAATTCATAAGGCTAAGCATATCACCACAGGGTGCACCCATGTTGTTTTTTGAAAAAGAAGGATGGTAGCATGGGACTTTATATTGTTTTAAGAGAAGTTGAACCGAGTCATCATCAAGAACAAGTAACCTTTTCCTAAATAGATACTTGTTTTTACAATTGAAAGGAACATAATTTTTCTCTAAAATTGACTTAAGATCTAGAGATCAGCAATTGAGGGTCTAGGAAGATGACATTCAGAAAACTGCCATCAATACTTGGTATGGGGCATTATGAATTCTTAGTAATGCCCTTTGGACTTACCAATGTGTCATAACATTTATGGACCTAATGAACTGGATCTTTAAGGAGTATTTTGTAGGTTCGTAGTCATTTTCATTGGTAATTATCCTTATCTATTCCAAGAGTAGGGAAAAATGAAAATTAGAATTAGAAAGGTAACTCGGGGGGTTAGGCACAATTAGCTAGCTTAAATTCAATTGACTTTATGGATAGAATTAAGAGTGCATGGGGGGATGATGAGAGTATTCAAAAATTAGGAGATGAATGGAAGAGGGAAAAGTAGCTGATTTAACATTGAGTGGAGGGCGTTTTAAGGGGATGGCCATAGGTTAGGTTCCAAATAAACTTTAGTGAAGAATAACTCTTTAAAAAGGGAATTATTCTAGATATTCAACCATTCAGGTAGCACCAAGTTTTATAAAGATCTAAAAAGGGCATTACCAGTGAAGTAATAGAAGAAGAGATTGCTGAGTATATTTTTTAAATGTTTAACATCCAACAAATTAAAATAGAGCCCAAAGACTAATAGGTGGTTACAACCCCCATTGATACTAGGTGAAATGGGAACATTTTAATTTGGTTTTGTCATAGTTTACCTAAAACTTGACTAATTTAGATATGATATGGGGAATTGTAGATAGGTTAAATAAATTTGCCCACTTCATACCTTTATTGTAGGATACAAATTGGGAAAATTTTGGGTTAGTTTTTATATTAAGGAAATTTTTAGATTGCATGGAGTCCCCCACAATTATAGTTTTTTATAGGAAAACTTAATTTGTTAGCAAAATTTTTTGAGGATTTTACATAAAGTTTCAGGAACTCAGTTTTATTTGGTACTTCTTTCCATGTAGAAATTAAGGGCAATGAAAACGGCCATCCTATAGATATGTTAAGAGCCTAGTTTAGATTTTGGAAGACATTAAGTGAACATCTACCTCTAGTTGGGTTTTTCCTATAATAACGGGTACTAGGGCCTATTCAGATGGCAAACCCCATGGAGCACTAATGGGGTGCGAGGGTGAAAAATAAATATTAGGATCCGATTTGATACGAGATATAGTTGATAAGGTCAAATTAATAAAACGAAGAATGCAACAGCTTAAAGTTGCTAAAAAGCTATGCGATAAAAAGGGGATGCCTCTAAAATTTCAAGGGGATATCATGTGATGTTAAAAATTTTACATACCCAAAAGGAAAAAGTAAGATTTTGTTTAAAAGAAAAAATTAAACCCTTTGGTATATAGGGCCATTTAGATTTGGAAAAAATTGTAGTGCAACCTATAGGTTAGCTCTATAATAAGTTTAGTAGGGATACATGATGTATTTATGTTTCAGCTTAGGGAAAAATTTTACCAAATTTGACAGCCCCTATTGGATTGTTGATGCTAAGAAACAAAATAAAAAAAAAATTATCAAATAGTGAAAGGGCAAAAAGAAAACTAGATTGGGGTAGGGGGCCACTTAGGAATTGGAAGAAGAATGAGAAAGAAAATCTAAAACTTTTTCAAAAACTTGGTAACTTTTGAGGATGAAAGTTCTTTAAAAGGGTTAGGGAGGATGTAATAGCTGGCTTATTATAATAAAATAATTAATTTTAAAAGAATTTTTTGACATGTTATAAAAAAGGAAAAAAAGAGTGGGGGGGTATTTAGGGGTTTTCCCCCTTTTTTGGAAATCCTACCTAATAGTAATTTCCCTTTCCTTTAATTTTTTAAATAGTTCCTTATGTTTCTTAACTGAAACCTTACCCCCCCATCTTCTTTTTTTTGCTTTTGTGTGTGAGGCTTGACATTAAGGTAAGTATCTAATTTTGGGTATATAGATCAAAAGGAAAGTAAAAACATGATCTAATAAAACTATTTTTGGAAATTTCATTTGTTTTTAGGTTTCTTTGAGTCAAAGGGTAGAGGAATAATTAAATTTTGTAGATTTTAATTTTGGGAAAACCTCATAGTGGTAAGTATAGTTTCCAAAACAATATGGGAATGCTTTTTTTGCAAAGAAAAATATGGTCTTTTTTCCCAATTCTGGGTTGTGATTTTTAGTAAAAAACATTATGAAAGGGGTATGATTAAAACAAAGGGTTATTGGAAAAGTTGATCAAAAAGGGTTTTTTTTTGGGTTTTTCATTTTTTTTACCCAAATTTTTGCTTAAGATTGGGAATGAAATGAGATGTTTTTTAAAAGGATAGCAAAAGCCCGGGGAGGATTTGATGATAATTGGGGTTTATAAAAATATAAATTTTGGGTTTGGGTTGACAAAAAAAAACAATTTTTTTTACCAAAAAAAAATTTTTTTTTTTTGTAGAAATTTTACCCTAAAATTTTGGGACACTAACCCAAGTTGGGGGACCCCCCAATTTCTTGCTCCTGAAAAGTTTTATAAAAGGGGTTAAAATGTGGGAAAACATTCAGATGCAAAAAAACCAAGGTTTTAAAAATTTTTCCCCAACCCCATCTAAAATGAAACATGGAAATCCAAATGCTTTTAAAAAGCATCTATTTCTAAGCACTTTAACCATCTGAACACCAAACTATATTGATGGGAATCAAAATCCTATAAGAACAATCTTTTGGGTAAGGGGCAAAGGTTTTTAAAAAATTTTTTGGCGATGAGGGTCCCCCTTTAAAAAAACCCCAAAACCCTCAGAATTATTTGTATACTAACCTCTTTTCTATTCCCTTTTGAATTGTGTATTCCATAAGGCACACTTTTTGGGGTTTTTTATAGGGCGATGGACAAACTCACTAAGACCCAGCTTGGGGGTTTTTTCTGGACCGAACCCAAAATCCCAAGAGAGTTTTAAAACCCATGGATTCAAATTTAAAGGCCCAGCTTGTTTTAAGTTTTTTTTTTTTACTTGTAATTTTTTTTTTTAACCATTTATTTTGTAAGCTTGGGGGGGGCATTTTATTTGGTTTTTAAAATTTAGTAACTTAGGGGCCCCCCCCCCGGGCCCCCCTTTAGTGGGATAGATGGGAAAATTTTTTAGTCATTTTAATTTTCCCAAATTTGGGGAAAAATATAAATACTTGCTAACTAGGGTTTTTTAGTGACTTTTTGATAATTGAAAAAAAACACTTTTGTTGCTGTAAAGGAAACCCCCCCCCTTTTTATCCATCTACCTTAAAAAAAATTTTAAATTGTAAAATTGTGGGGAAGTTTTGGGTTAAACAAAATTTGTGTGAGTAATTTTCAAAATTTTAAAATAAGTTGCTTCTTGTTTTTTACTAGTGGGTAATATCTAGTGATAATAGGTTGGTCATTGGGTTTTTCAAATTTACGCCTAAATTAGGGTTCATAAAATTTCTTGGGGTTTCATGGGCAATTGTAAGCATTGAAAAATTTAAAATTTTTCCAATTTAATTTGATTGGTATTGGAATCCACTTATTTAAATTCTAATTTTTGGGTTCCCCCGGTCATTTTTTGGGTTTTGGACCTTGATTTTCATGCCATTTGGGGATTTTATCTAAAAAAACTTGTTTTCAAAAACTAATTTCAAATTTTAATAGAATCCAAAAAATTTGTGTGTTAATTTTTGATTTTGGGATTACGATTTCCCCTTTAATACAAACATCTTTTGATCATTCGAGATTACCCCTTTTTCATATAATTAGGGGTCAAAATTTCACTTGTTAAAACATTTCCAAATTTTGGAATTTTTGGTTTAAAGTGGTTTTTTTTCAAAATTTGGGGTTTAAAGTGCTTTTTTGGAAAATTTTAAACAATTTAGGGACATCATATAATTTCCCAAAAACTTTTTTTTTTTAAAATTTTTTTTTTTTTTTTTTTTTTTTCCCTTTCCCTTTTTTTTTTACATAATTAGTTTTAATTTTAATTTTCCCCAAAAATTAATCCTAATGATGATTTTAACTTTTTTTAGAGTACTTTTTTTTTTATTTTTAAACAATCAAAATCAAATTTTTCTTATTAACAATTTTTGAAAAAAATTAAAATTTAAACTTTTAAAATGCCCCCTTTTCTAAAAAACCCCCCTTTTTTACTTTCTAAAATATGATGACAAAGTGTTATGAGGAAATTTAATGATCATAAAAAGGGTTTGGGTTTTGAAAGGGTAAATATAATAGTTAGAGGTTTTATTTTTGAAGGGAGGTTGATGAAATAAAATTGATGCGAACAAAACTTCTAGATCCAGCAGTGGGAAGCCAATTTGAACAAATGAGCCCAAATATCTACATGTTATTTTTATTTATCTCGAAATAACTTGTTTTTACATTGTACTAGTAAATTTGTCAGTTTTATAGAACATCGGATAAATTCACTAATCCTCAATTGTGGGCCATTCATGGACCTACATAAATCAATGAAGAACCGGGCCTATATTATTCCAAGGAGGTGTAAGAAACTGGCCAGATATGAGGGTTTTATTTGTAATTCCTTTAGTTGAAAAACCGGCCACACATGTTGCTCTTTACTTGTAATTTCTTTTGTTAAATTTGCCTTATTTAGAGGAAGTATAAATACTTGCTAAGTAGGGTTTGTGGGCACTTTTGAACATTACAATTTCTGAAATTTGTTGCCGTGGGAGAGCTCCCTCTTCATGCCACCTTACTCTTATCAATTTCATTTGTGAAATTGTGGTGAGTTGGCTTAAGGAAATATTGTGAGTCATATCAATATTTCTTAAGTTGCATCCAATTATTGCTAGTGAGTTATATCTAGTTTATAATTGGTCGATTTTATTTGTTCCATTCACCCCAAATTAGGGTTCTTGTTTTGCTAAGTTTTCATGCCAATTGTGGGAATTGGAATTGAATTGTTCCTTTTGTATTTGTTTGGTATTGGAATCCAATTGTAGTACATCTTAATTTGATTCATGCCTTTTAAAGGGTTATTGGTTCTTGTTTCACACCATTTGGGGATTCCATCTTCAATCTTTTTTCCCAGCCATTTTAATTGGACCTTTATCATTTCAAGCAACATAGGAGAAATAAAGTTATAATAATTTCACATCACATAGCATAATAAGGAACCAATGTCTTACAAAATACCCAAGGGTTAATATCAATTACCAAAGGATAATAAACATCTAAAAGGGAGTTTTAAGTATTTGCTAGCACAAAATAATCTTAAACATTTGCATTTAAAACTCTAATAAATATAAAAGTGATCTCTCATACTCTCATCTTAACCTTCACTCTTCCCTTCTTCTTGATACTAACTTTGGCTTACGTCTACAAGGCCTAACCAATAGAGCCATGTAACAAAGACATACTATGGGGGTAAAAGCACAACCAGCTTAGTGAAGTATTCTTATACTATACCGCAAGTAAAAAATCAAATAAGTAATTAAATAGCATACCATGCATGATAAGCATATGAATGTAACAACTTATACATCCAATGGGAAACTATATGTAGTAAGATTTAATGCCCTCCATTAAGAGTGATTGGGAAATAACAAACTATACCTAGACTCTCGTTCCAATTACCCTGGTCTAGCCTTACCAATAAGTTAATGAAAATGATACTTTAGTTATTTATAAAATAGATTGAATCCATGGTTGTCAAAATTAAGATTCCACAAATTGGTAGAGGGTCTATAGAATTGGATAATAAATTAAATCGTAGAATCGAAGACTCTATAACCTGTGTAAATTAAGCTTTTACAAACTATAAATATACTTATAATATTAAATGAAAAACACATAATACATAATGAATAATAAAATTCATCATAAATTTAGTTACAATATAATTTTAAATTTATAAATAGTTAAGCATAAATCATTATCTAAATACACGAAATTACAATATAAGTGCCAATAAAAATTTTTTATGACATAAATCATTACAAAAAAAATATAAAATTACAACAATCATCAATTGCCTTGTTATTATCAAAACTATCCCCATCTTTTCCCATCACCATAGTAAAAAATCTCAAATTTGAAGTCACATTGAAAAAAAGAAGTAGAAAAAAATTTAAGGTTTGGTAATTCAAATGGGAGAAAAAAAGATAGAAATTTAAACTTGTATATATTTTCTACATTGAATCGTGACTAGAGGTCAAAAGAAAGTAATAGAAATAGTAATAAGCTAGTTTAAAAAACCTCTTAAGTAAGAATATTTGGACTATTTTGGTCAAAAACTCTAAAAATCATAGAATCGTAAAATCTCACAGAATCGGGGTTCTTACCAATTCTAGGGTTTTTAAATTAGGATTTTATCTCATTTTATTCAAAAAGGATTTTATATAGATTTAACTAGGAAGCCTCGTAAAATCACAAAAGTTAAATCAAGATTTGACAACCATGATTGAATCTTATATATATATATATATATATGCCTAAATGGGGTGAGGATGTGGATAGTGCCCACAGTCCTCATTCACCTTTAAGCAGTGAATCCCTAGACTAGACCTCAATTAGATGACAATATTTCCTGACATCAAAATTGTTCCTAAAGGTTAAGGTAAGATTATGTGTAGAGATAAACTTCCATACGAGTACCAACTCATGACAAATTTATGCCTTCTCTATGCAAATTTTATGGAATGAGTGGGTCCATTTTAATTAAAGGGTTGAGTTTTTAAAAAATCCATTCAAGACACTTAAATCCTATAATTCTAATGCACAAATATATCATTAGGTGATTATAATAATTATAGTATCTTGACATTGAATTCACATCAATTCATCACATGCAACTCCCATAATCCCCCATGCAAATCAAATTCCATCATATAATTATGTGTACATACTACAAATACAAATCAAATATTTTAATTATAAGAATACTTGACCATTAGCTACTAGTTGTAATAGTTAGGTGGTAGCTTGGAATCAATGTCAACATCACCTAATAAAAACAATAATGATTTGTAACTATAGGCTTGGATGGATTAAAGTATGTTAACATTTTGGGTTTAAATTTTCTATAATTATTAGTTTTAAATGTTTTTGTATTTTAGCCAAAAACTTTTTTGTTTAAGTTCATTTTTATGTTTCTTATATTTGTTCCAAGGTTTTCGAGTGCACTTTCATTTTTGGGGTCTTTTTAGTCATTTAAATTTTGCATAAAGTTCTGGAAAAGTTTTAAACAGTTTTGTGGGTTACCTTCGTTGTGTGGAAATTGGAGTCTTTGTGTTTTTTTAGGTTTAAAACTTAAGGGTTCACTTTGAATATTAACTATTTGACCTAAGAAATCTATTATAATATTTCTTAATTTTTAAATTTATTATATTTGTAAGCTGTAATTAAAGGGAGTCATAATTATTCCTCCTTTCTAGTCATCTTAACTTGCTTTCTATTGTGATTTATTGTTGTAAACAACCTAATATGAAAATTTTGGAAACTCATACATACCTTAAATACTTCAACTAGCGTAGGGGGTTCATGTTTGGTCTTGTTCCTCTTACATGTTTGGGCCTAGTCTAATAAGAGAGTTCATTTAGAACATAACACTTCCCATTAATTATAAAGGATTTGTACTTTTAAACATTATGTCCAAATGTTTACATGGTCAAGAAAATCGAAAACATGGTTTTACATTCTAGGAACAAATGATTGTCATAATTGACATTTCAAAAAAAAAAGATTCCTAAAGGAAGACTATAGCAACAAGAAGAAAATAATATAAAAATGAAAACAACAACTAGTTAGATGTTTCTACTCTTAATGATATGCTCTTGGTTAGTCTTTGAGCTTGTCCATTCTTCTCACTTTCAACCCTAGCCTTTTGTTAGTGCCAATTTCTTGATTTTCTTCCCTTAACCCTTTGGGCTTGGGAGGCGTTAGCTAGAAGGGTGAAAAATGGAAAGTGTAATCATAGTGCTGTTTTTAGAAGGAAGTTCAGTAACCACTTGAAGGAAGTGGGGGTGAATCCTCCTTGATTTTGTGATAAATGAAAAGGAGAGTAAAGTGGTGATGAAAATGGTGTGGAATGAAGGTGATGGTGATGTGTGTGGTGGTGGGGTGGTAGTGAGAATTTAAGTGAGTTTAGAATAAAAAGGAAATAAAAGTGAAGAGTAAGATGGAGAGAGATGGGCAACATGTGTGTATGTTGTAGCGCTTTATTTTTATCCTAACATAATTAATTAAATGTTAATATATGTGGGGCAAAAGTATTAAGGTTGACTCTTGGATAATGGGTTGATTTTTTTAAATCACCCTTCAATTTTGGTAAATCAACTTTTCTAATTTTAACACATTACTACCTATTAACCCAGCTTGCTCCCTTAAACATGGATGGCTCTTGGATCATGGAGTTTGTCACATCCTTCCTCCTTTCTAAGCATTGTCGATGGCACACAATGTACTACCATACACCCCACCTTCATCCTTTATTAATTTAATTAGCTTTTAGTTTGGGTTTAGTTAAATAATTTGGTTTGTGTAATTAAATTGTAACTAAATTAGATTGGTCATTTAGAATCGCTAGGTCATGCCACTAAGGTGGGTGCCATGAACCAATTTTTGCTAGATTTACTTTGATTGGTGGGTACTTGATTGTTATGTTGTCAAACATCTTAAATGTATTATTTAGGTTTGTTATAATTAGCTTAGATTTTTAGAGTTTTGGTTCAATTTAGGGTTCCCTATAGAACCCTTTAGGTTCATTTGCTCATTTAGAGTCTTTCGTTGCAAATTAGGATTTTCATTAATCAAATTAAAGGGTTTTAGAACTAAACTAGGGCTTAACAAGCCACCTTAGGGTTTTTGGATTTTCTTTGGAAGTACATGTAAAGGTTTTTGGTTCAAATTAGGGTTTCAATGTTTAGTTTTAGGGTTTTTTTTGCATGTTGGTGAAGATTTAGATACCTTAGGTTAAGGTTGGTTTCCCTATTACTCGAAAAATCTTAAGTTATCTAAGGATTAATATCCTAACTCGAAATTTTTTTTTTTATAAAAATTAAAAATCTACTTTTAAAAATTTAATTTTGAAACTTTGGGATAAAAAACTTTTAAAGTTATTTGAATTTTTTTTTAGGTATGTGTAACTAAGCTTGATGTTTTCTTTTTACTTAGAACGCAATTTTAATTTAATTTTTTTTACTTGTAAAGCTTTTGTTTGTGTTGGGTTGGGCTTAAGGGTTGGGGGGTACTAGTGATCTAGGGGTACCCAATAATTGGTGTGTCGTTGTCTTAAAGTGGAGTCATGAATTGAAATGTTTAGGTAGATTTAGGAATTATGGGCTCATTTTACTTGAAAAGTACCCCATCAAATTGTATTACTTTAAAATTTTAGTGGATAGGGTTTTAATTTTCTTCAGGTCTTGGGGGGCGATTGTCAATGTAAACAAATTAGAGATAAAATTAATGGCGATGTAACTCATGTTGTGCATATATGTAGCACCATGAAATTTTTTGACAGGGAGGATTGTGGTATATGTGTATAGCAATATCCCCTTTGGGGGAAATTTTTTTTTAGCATAGGTACGTTTGAGAAGTGGTAGTTTAAGATGAAATAAGCGTGGACTTTATTAAGGGGATGCATTGATTTTTTTACTATTAGAGAAATAAGCTTTTGGGAAGTGGTCAGGGCTTCATATGAGTAAAATTTATTATGTTTACTATATGGAAGTTAGATTTTATTTAACACAATTTGTGGTTTAGTTTTATTTCATTTAGTAGATAACAAATTTTGCAGGAGTAGTGAAAATCCCATGCTTTTAAATGTTGTTTTGCTGTTTTTTTGTGGCCATTGATGAGATCCATTTAACCCCATTTTTGTTTGTGGAGAATTAAATTGTTATATGATTGAAGTTATTTTAAGCAGGAGTTTATATTTTTTTCCCAGGCCTTTGCATGTCCCCCCATTGTGCGACAAGTATAGACTATTTCATCGGTTTTGAGCCATTAAGATATTAATAAAAAAATTATAAAAACACAAAAACCTAGTTTCATTTCCCTTTTTTTTTGTAATTTTTTTTTATTTTTTAACTCACTAATATCTCATGCATTTTTAATATTTTTTTTTTTTGTTTTTAACATAGGGAAAGTGGGATTTCGCATGCTTTGCATGCCATATAAGGGGGGAAAAAACATGAAAAAAAAAATAAAAGACCTAATTCAATTTAAATTTATGTTGAATGTTTTAAACTATATAATTATTTTTACAATACTAAAAATTTAAAATTTTGAATAAAATTTAGTATAAAAATTTCAATTTTTTTAAAATATCCCCTTTTTTTGCTAACATGCTTACTTCCCATATTTGAATTAACATTTGTATTTTGTCTCAAAATATTGTTTTATTTTCAAGACAGTAAATTAAAGCATGCTTCAAACCCCCTTTTATTATCCCACTTTAAATTTTCCTACGTTAAAAATTTATAAAATAAAAGGGGAGTAAAATTTTAAACATTTTCATAAAGTTAAGGAAAAACTCCAAATACCTTTCTAAAAATTTTATTTAGAGCCCCTTTTAAAAAATTGGGGGGTTTTGTGTCATAAAAAAGTAAAAGGATATTTGAATTTATCTATATGTTATTATGTATTAAAATCTCTAGAGGGAAAAAAGAAAAAAAAAATCCTTTTCATCCATGCTAGAAAGTAAAAACCCTGAAAATTTTTTTTTTTATTGGGAAAAAAAGTAGGGAAAAAAGTTAACAAAAGTAGTTAGAGGGGAGGGGGGCAAAAAAAAAGTAAA
>JBBMOL010001481.1:0-38273 GCA_037954665.1 Laguncularia racemosa | reverse complement strand
AAAAATTCCCAAAAAAAAAAATCACAAAAAACAAAGACCCCCAAAAAAATCACGAAAATTAACAAAAATTCCAAAACCACAAAAATCCCCAAAAATTCAGAAATCACAATAATAAAAAAAATCATAAAAAGTCATAAAAAATCATAAAAGACAAATAAATAAGTTTTAGCACTTAGAGAAATCATTTTCACCAAATAAATCAAAATTGATGTTTTCCCTACAAAAATCATTTTCAAATGAAATCAGCTTAGGCTCAGAGTTTTTTTTAGAAAAAATCCCAAAAACGGTAAGAACATAAATCGAAAGAAATTTCAAAATTAAAATTCACCCATACACTAAAGATTTTCAGAAAAGCGAACTACGGCTTGTTTGATCCTAAGTAGCAGGTACGTGGGCACCCATTCGGGTCAACCCATAAAATAAATGAAAAATCCTTTTTCTGAAATAAATTCAAAGACATAACATAAATTAATAGAAACACAATGAAACACATTTCTAAAGATGAACAATTTTAGGAGATTAGGTGGTAACCGTATAGGTTTTAATAGGTTAGCCCCCGGACTTAGAAACTCTGGTTTTCCCTTTTTTCTCTTATCACAAAAACGAGAAGAGGAAATAACGACGACTATAGTCCAAATTAAGACTAATCCGCTCCTTTAGTCTTAATTCACTTTTTCCCAACAACAGTTGGGTGGCGACTCCAAAAATCAAACGAAATTCCTAACTCAAGGGTCGAGGACTATATTAGATGAGCATAGGGTCTAGTTTAGATCGGATTAGGAATGGGAATTCAAAAATTAGACTCGACACATACTAATTTATTGCTGAACCTTTTAAACCTCTAAAGGTGACATCTAATTCAGAATAACACGTTTGCCCTCCTTTTGGAATACATAAGTATTTTTAAAAAACCATCATGTAAGACCTTCCTACCATATAACCAAGGCTTGCCAAGCAATATATAGGATGCATACATAGGCAAAATATCATACTCAATCTCATCATAGTATTTATCTCTTACTTTGAATGGTACCCTAGCTCTTTGGGTCACATATAAACTCCCTTAATTATTAAGCCAATGCAATTTATATAGTTTACGATGTGGAGTGGTGGTAAGTCTTAGTTTCGATACTAACGATGCGACTACTACATTGGTAAAACAAACCACCATCAACTATAAGGACACATAAATTTCCTTGTACCCTACAAGAGGTATGGAACAAGTTTTCCCTTTGTTCTTCATCCTTAGTAGCAAATGTAGTCAATGTTCTTTGCAACACATTAGCATAATGAAACATCTTACTAGACATTGTTGTGTTTTTAAATCTAACAACACAATAATAATCCTTACACCTCCACGGCTTAAGTACACAATTAAACCACAAATGAAAATACTCACACACAACTACTCTTAAGTAGATAGAATTTAAATTCAACTTCAAGTATTTGAGTAACTAGTTCAATTTCTTTCACACTTTAATGACTTGTTTGAATTTTAAATTCTATTACTCAACCTTCCTTTTCTTGGCTTGATTTCTCACTACTTAAATACATAAGGGGCAGCAAGGAAAATACACACACCACACACAATCTACTGCCACAAAAAAAAAAAAAAAAATCCCCATATGCTCATGGTGAAAGATGTTCATGCCACAAATAGCAATATCCTTGACAACACATATAATAACCAACATCAAATGTACACAACCTCTACTAATTAACAAGAATAACTCCAAAATTTACTTCTCAAGCCACGGTACAATTTCACTTCTACAATTACAACCAAAACCGCAAACTTCCAAGCAAGATAAGGCAGCTTACTTTCAAATTCAAAAGAAGTTCAATAGTGCACAACCCACAAATGGTAAGAGGCTTTTTCAAATTCAAATGATACATAATTAATTATGAATTAATGTGTGTTTGAAATTTCAAATTGACCTCTTAATGTATACTTTCAATTCTGATTTCAAATCTGAAAATGACAATTGTGATTCCCCCACCTTTTCCGAAAAACACACACTACACAATTCCACTTTACAATTGAAACACCACTCTTCCTTTTCATGGTTTGTTATTCATACACTATACACTCATAGCCACAAACAAGGATTTCAAGAGTGTCCAATTGTCCAAATGATCATCTACTCATCAACAAGACAACAAAATTCAACAAATACAACAATAAGATGCAATTCACGCCACAACTTATTTAGTCCAAAATGTTACAACAACCAATCCCACTTCCAAATTTAATTTGCAACCATTCCACTTCTCACAACCACAAGCTCTGATACCAAAAGATAATGTGCCTAAATTAGGATTTAAGCACATACAATTGGAGCAAATTGTAATCCTCAAATGCACTAAACCAATTTCAGTTCAAGTTACTAGAATTGCATGAACCCTAATGAAGATGCAATGAGATCCGAATGCTCAAAGTTGTAATTACAATTCCAACGAAGATAATTTCTCTAATATGACACTAATCACAAGTAAATCCACATGAAAAATTACAAAGAACAACAAGTTTCAATTCCATGATCCACTTCCCAAACAAAATGATCCACGGTTCAAATGAGGCTAAATTGAAGGTTAAAAACCAAAGGCTAAAACCAATCAATTAAGCAATAAGAATTTGATTACAAATGTAATCAATATGACCAAGAAAATATCCAATTCAACCCTGATATAACTCACTAGTGATGAAGAGGAAAACATAACAAAAGGAATTGATATTACTCACAATTTCTCTTGTTGCACTCGCCATAATCCCAATTCTTGGTATTGAAATTGATAAGAACAAATGAATTAGGAAGAAACCTTAACCTCTTACGTAATATGTGAAGTCTATTATGAAAAATTCCCCCCTCTAAAACCCTACTTAAGCAAGCATTTATACTTGCTCTCTTTTGGGTTAAAAAGTTCAAAATTACAACTATGCCACTTTTAGGGTGGTCGGTCCTAAAAGAAAATTACAAACAAATGAAAGTGTCCTAAAGGAAATTACAACAAAAGTAGTTCAAGTAAATAACAAATATATATATAAAAATCAGTCTTCAAGATGCCGATTTTCAAGGTACTTTTGAAATGAGTCCTGATGAGGATCCTGGCTCACTCAAAAGTGTAATTGATTTAGCACCCATAGGATTAGCAAATGAACCTGTTGGAATGCATAACAAGTATATGATAAGAATGAAGAAATTAAGTTAGCTTCCTCAAGATTAGGTTTTTCATGAAGGATTCTCAAAACCAAGTTGTGTAAACCCTCAGCTTGGGCCCTGGTGATAGGTCTATGGAAATTTGATTCCTATCAACTTTTTAAGAGCAAATTTAGGACTATTTCTGCTTCTTCCAACAATGGGGCAAACAGGTTTACAAAAGGCACCAAGGTTCAGTGCAAGAAATGACCCTCTAGATTTTAAGGTAAACTCTTTAGAGCCCAAAAGATGATGGGAATCTACCTTGCGATCCCAATAGTCAGGGAACCTGATTTAGATGTATGATCTAAATTGCTCACATGTATCCATTTCCTTATCTAATAATGTTTGAATTGCATTATAGCAGGTATAGTGATCGGTTTTTACTGGATGCCAAATAATCTACACTATTGATCAAATTAGGAACATCATCAGACTCACATCTAATGGCCCACGATGAACTCAATTGGCTTGAAGAATCGGCTCTTTAAAGGGCTACTTTATACTTGTTATTTTATTATTGTACCGGTTAATTTGTAATCATTTTTGGGCTATTTTTTATTTTTTTGTATTTTGTTGAATTAGAATCGACCACTCAGTGGTATAGGCATAATTTTTTTTGGACATTTTAACCTTAATTGGAGCAAGTATAAATACTTGCTAAGTAGGGTTTGTAAGGGACTTCTGAACATTTCACAAATCTGAAATTTTATGTCGTGGAAAGCTACCCCCTTTCATGTCCATACTCTTATCAATTTCATCCTTGGAATTGTAGTGAGTGGCTTAAGGATTATTGTAAGTAACATCAATATTTCTTAAGTTATTTTCAATTGTTGCTAGTGTGTTATATCTAGTGTATGATTAGACTTGGTTACTTGTTCTTGAACACGCCATTTATGGTTCCATTTTCAATTTAGGGCCACACCTCAATTGATTGGAATTGGTTCTTGTTTATGCCATCTTTTATATATATTACAATTACAAGTGAAGCTTATCCTCATTTCTATGGAAGCCCTTGAGTTTTAGGGATTTTAGTGTGTTTGTTGAAATCACGCATCTTGTGGTTTGTTGTATGATTCTTCATTTGTTATTGTTTAATTGCAATTAACAAGTGAAGCACATCATAATCGTATGGTAAATTGAGGAACTTAAATATTGTTAACATGGAATTACATTAGTTTACCCTTATAATAAAAGTTGAGAAAGGGTAATTAAGTATTTTAGAGTCAATATAATCTAGAAGCATAATTAAGCATGCGATCAAGAGTTAATAGAGTCTAGAGTATTCTAGTCTTCTCTCTATCTATCACATCACTATCTCTCTCTCTCTTTGCACATAAGCACCCTCTTATCAACCTGTCTTCTCTCTATCTCTCACATCACTATCTCTCTCTCTCTCTCTCTCTCTCTCTCCCTCTCTCTCTCTCTCTCTTTTGTACATAAGAACCCTCTCATCCTCCTAGCTCACAAGAAGTTTAAAAGGTGGATTAAATGGGTTTTATGCAATTTTCTAGATAAATTCAATTCAATGGTAGATCAATTTAACTTAGATTCCTAGAGATTAAGAGATCAAGCTAAATTTAGTGAGTACTTTACCTAATTTGCTCTTGAAGTCTCATAACTTATATATTTAGAATAAGAAACAACTTCAATCAGTGCTTAAATGAGGAATTGAAGAGAAGTAAAGAATAATCAAGCATTGGAGTGAAGATCTTTCCTTTCTTAAACATGATTAATCAATAGTTTAGGTGAGCATTTTGATTCAATTATTGAAGTGGAATTTGGATTTTAGATATTGTTGTGGAGGGGGCCTAATTGCAAAGGTCATGTACATGCCATATGCGTCTTGCACTACACTTTACCTTAAAGAAATGTTGTAGGATGGTATATAGAGGATGACTAAGAGTAAGATGTAAGGAAGAGGTTTAATGAGCAATCTCAAGGAGCTCGAATGTACCAGTGATAGGTAGAGGAGCTATATAACATTAATCCCATAGTTCTTAGAGAGAGGCAATGTGTCATTTGTTCTAAGCTTTGTTTGATCTTTTGTGGAATTGATTTGACAGCACGATGGTGTTGACTCAATTTTTAAATCCTCAAATGAGGAGGAACTCTAAGTATATATAGAATTTAACTACCAATGTCATCCATTGGATTGTATTAGTGATTGACGGTTCAGATGAGTCTTTCTCTTGATAGATTCTTCTATGGGCTCTTTTGAATTTATGAATGCGACAAAGCCTCTTTAAGTGCATGAGCACCCTCAAGAAAGCTAAGAGGAAATGAGTAGGTACAATGGTCCTTGCTTTAAGACTATCATGCCAAATCTCCCTTATTCATCTAAAGATCCATAAACTTGACTCCTTAAACATTGTCACTTAACCTAAAAAAGTCAAATCTAAGTTATCACAATGCTTGAAACTCAAAATCTATTTTATCCCTCTACAGATATGTTTATTAGAATTTTTGGATCTATAAATTAGCATACTAAACTAGTTGTTTAATTGTGAATTTCAAGGTAGTAGCTTAAGGTTGCTGTGAGCTTTAAATTATGAAGGTAAATGGAATTTCAAGATTTCAAGTTGGATTTAATCTATGTTTTGATTTTCTTTGTCTAAAGGTTTAGCATAGTAGTTAAGTAACTAGGTGGTAGTTCTTTGTTTAAAAGTCCTTTAGGAGTTCAAGGAGGTTCTTAGTGATTTCAAGAGAATCTAATGGTGTTACAAGTAATTTAGAAGAACTACAAAACAAGGTAAGTGTTTAATATTTTTATTTAATTGATGGATGGGAGTTCAATTTGATGATCGAAATGTTTGATTTGGGTTTTGGGATGTAAGTTTGGTATGGTTAAGTATATGGATGGAATTTGGTTTTTAATTCTTGTGATTTATATTAATTGATGTTTAGAAAAGTTAATTGATTGGTTGGAATTAATTAGACTTATTAATTGAAGTTTGAAAACATGTATAATAAACTCATAATGTGAACATGAGGTCTTAGTGGGTTTTGAGTTGCGTTCTTGATGAAATCTTGTGTTTTGATAAATTTAGATTGAAGAATGTTAGTTTAAGATGTGTAACAAGCTATTGAATGTGAGTTTGGTGAATTGAATATGTTGAATAATAAAATATTGATGGTTCTATGATAAGAATATGGTAAATGGGTAAGTCCTCATTTGATTTAATGTTCTTGATCGATGAGATGTAAACCCTAGAAAATTTCAAATTCAAGAATTACTATGAAGAGAAATATTAGGAAATATATTGAAAAAATGAACACGATGACATGGTTATGAATTAGGATTTGCCCTAAGACACTTAACTCAGATAGTGCACCCAAACTTAAGGGATCCAAACCCTAAATAAACCCCAACCATGGACATTAAATTAGGAGACCTAAACTCTAACTAAGATATATGCAAAGCTCGAATTCAACTTCTAAAATCCTAAAACCACTTGTCAATGCTAAAACTACCTTAAAGATTGAGAAAACTAACCTTAAGCTCAAAAAACCCAAAATTAAACCCAAATGAAATTGAAACCTAAATGATGATAATTTACCTTATAATTACTATGGAAAGATCCAATAATTTAATTAAAACTAACCACACTAATCAACTAAATCAAGTAAAGCAAAATATGAAACAATAATCCCCAAAACAACCCCATTAGTGGCGTGATAGAGAAGGAAAAAAAGGCCAAATTGCACCCACCAAATGCTTGAACTAAAGGCCTTGATTGATTAGCCTATTCCTCCCTTATGCATCAGACATTTAGAAAACTAAGAGGATGACACAACTTAGTTCCAATCATTGCATGTACATTTGAGGAATTAGCAGATGACAAAAGATGGCATAAAATTATGGTATAAGTAACCCCATTTGCAAATGAAGTATGGTGATTTGACTAGTCCATCCTTTTATCTAACATGCAAAAACATTATCCAACAAACACACTCTTTGACCCATGTGGAAAACTAACCTAAACAAGCTACCCTAACTTCCATAAACCTCCCATTTGCATGTAGAAATCGATAGCATCATTTTGAATTTCCCTCATCAGAATTTACACTCCTAAACACTCTTAAAACTTAGTAAAAAATTGGAAGCAAGACCATTTCAAAAATGGCAACACACTCTCTACAATCGAACACCCACTCTAACGAGAGAAAACAAGCATCAAAACAACACCATCCCATCAAACAACACCAATATAAACTCATTTCTAGATATATTCTACACCATTTAGACGATCATTTAAGGAGCTAAATACACTAGGAAAATCAATGTAAAAATCCATGCTAAGGGGAACAAGAAGGTGAAGATTGGAGCCTTCCTAAGTAGCATTTAAGTGTAGGACTCCAACTCTTTCTTATAATCTTTTTTTTTTCTCCTTGTAATATTTCATGTGATCAAATTAGAATAAGCCATTTTACTCTGATTTTTGTAAGTTTTACATGTATATTTAGAATGCATTTAGCTTATGATAGAATTTGTAAAAGTAAACCTAAGATTAGGATAAAGAACTATGAGAAACCACCATGTAATGAGTTATTCATGTTTGATTTTGGAGAAGCTTTATGTAAATCAAATTTGGGGATATTTATGTAATTCTGAATGCTAACTTTTGGGAGTAAAAGAAGTGTGTTTTTTTTTATATATTACATGTGTTCCTAATAATAGAAAAATTTAGGTGATGATCAAGGCACTTTAGCAATAGGAAAAAGTGGAAAAATTGGAAGTTTAGTTCGTGAGCCCTAAGCCGATCTCCAAACTAATTTATATCTACAATTTTTAGGATTTTCAGAACCTAAAGATGATGAAATAACATTAGGAAAAATCTTAAAATCAAATCCTAAGGGAAAATAAACAAGCTGATGCATAAAAGTAGGGAATATGCAAAACTGAGACCTTGAACAATCTACCACAAATTCTTGAACAAAAATTCCAGAATTTCAACAACATCAAAACCTTCACATGCCTAAGAAAGGTTCTAAATAAATTTCTAAGTGATTAGAATTAAATTTCTTAGAGTATTAGATTCAATTAGGCAAAATGAACTCCAAATTGAACCTAAATAATGCGCACCTGAATTGTTTTGACCTAACTTAATTTTCTAAAGTTCAAATGACTAAAATGACTTCAAAAATGGAAAGAACACTCAACCTTTAAAATGATTATAAGTAAGCAAGAAAGGATTTAAAATGAAAAGGTTATGATTAAAACATTAAAACATGTAAATCGAGAAAACCAACAAATTTAAGTAAAGCTAATTGAAGTTAATATCCAACTTAAGCTTATATGATAGGAATCAAAATCCGACAAGACTTATCATTAGGGCAATAACTAAAGGATTTCGAATCTTGGCGATGAGGACCCATTTTGAGCAAATCGACCCCGGAATTATTTATATAGTAACCTCTTTTATCTTATTCATGTATTTTATATCCCAACAGGAATACTTATCATGCTTTACAGGGCAATGGACAAACTCACTTAAACTCAGCTTGTGGTTATCCATAGACCGACCTGAACCGGCAATGAGTTGGGGCCGATGGATCCTATAGAAGACCGGCATCATGAAGAGCATTTCTTTTATGTATTTTTCATTTTATGAACTATTTTAGTTGTATTTTGGTTTTGGGACATTTTTATTTCTTTGTAACTTTCATTTAGGGTTAGCCACCATAAAAGTGGCAAACTTGTAATTTTGAGCACTTTTTAACCCTAGGAGTAGCAAGTATAAATACTTGCTTAAGAGAGGGTTTGAGGAGGATTATTTTGCAGAACAAACACTTCACATTTTGTGAGAGGGCTTAGGGTTTTCCTAATTCCAAATTCTCTTATCAATTTCAATCCCAAGAAGTTGAAATTGTGGCGAGTGCAACATCTTGAAATTGTGAGTTATATCAATTTCATTTTGTTGTGATTTCTTTTCTTCTCTAGTGTGTCATATCTAGGGTTGAATTGAGATATTTCTTGGTCAGATATCCTTATTGTTATTCACGAATTCTTTTGATTATTTGAAGGAATTATCATATTGATCCAATTCATCTTTAAGGATTTCCTTGATAACGTGATTTTCACCATTGAAAAGGGATTGTTTTGTTACGGTTTTTCTTTGTCAAATTGAGGCTTCATTTGTGTGGATTACATGAAATTAAAGTGTTTTTAGAAGGCATTTTCATTGAAGTATTCTGATTATATCATTGGTTGTTTGAATTTCATCCTTTCATCATTAGGGTTCATTTGAAAAGTGCCATTTTTAGATCCGATTTTGCCTTGACTTGAGATAGTTTTTCTTAAGTCCTTTGGATGTGCTTTTAAGTGTGTTTAGGCACATCATCTTTTGGTATCAGAGCTCTTGTTGAGAGAAGGGAATTAGTTGTATTCAATTTCGTGGAAGTGATCATCAATTAGGGTTGATCAAGTGGAAACCGTAATTGTGTTGTTGTTGTTGTTTAAGATTGCGAAATTGCTTTGGATTGGGATTTGATTTGCTGATTGTTGAGTTGATTTGGGAAGGTTATTATATCACTTTGTGGGCACTAATTCACGTGGAAGAGCAGAAGTACAAAGTGAAGTTTACTTTAGCAATTTTTTTGAAATTGTGAAACTTACCAATTGTTGCCGTGAAGTAGCTTGTGGTGTGAGGAGTTGTGTTATTTGTTGTCTTTGAATTCCATTGTGTAATTCTGAATTGGTGAAGTACAATTTGCAGATTACATTAAGTTTGATTAGTAAGGAATTATTTGAATTCAAATCATATGCAATTAAGTTGTGGGAGTTAATGATTGCTATTTGAATTTGAATTTATTGTTACCAATTGAGGAAGGCTTGCAATAAGTGAAGTTATTTGAATTTCAAATTGAAAGTTGCTGCCTATAGTGGGATTCGGAATTCATTTTGGGAAAGCTACTTATTAATCTTTTGTCTTCATTATTTGCCATGGAAGTTGAAGACTACTTGTAATCAATATTCACCTTGTTGTTGCCGTGGAAGTGATACATCTTAATTGTTGTTGTTTGTGTTGTTGCCGTGGAGTTATTAGTGGAGTGAGTGCACCATGATTGAAGGTGTGTGTGGTGGTGTAAATTTGTGGATTTATGTGGATTAAAGGTGTTGCACGTCAAGATCAATTGTAGGTGTGAAACCGTGGCAATAAAGGAAAATTGAAGTAGTAGAATTTGAATTCAAAAACAAACATTAAAGTGTGAAAGTAATTGAACTTATTACTTCAACACTTGTGAGTTGAATTTAATTTCTTAACTACTTAGAAGTATTTATTTGTGCTTCACTTATTCTAATATACATGAAGTGATAAAAAGTATTTATTGCATTGGTGACTTGTTGCACTGTGGGTGTATAAGTGTGTGTGTTGTTATCCAAACTTGTTATTGTGACGTGGTGAAGTGAAGGGAGTGTGCTACAAATTATTTGAGATTACATTTGTACTTTAGATAAATCGCATCCACAAACATGTCATATGATACTGTGAATGGGTACATTGGCAATGAGGCCAATAGCCAAGTGGGTAGCAAACCAAGTCGTCGAAATACAAATGGAAGAACTCTAGATGAGCAACTTCGGGACCTTTCCACACTTGTTGCTACATTAGCAACAAGGATTGATAGGATGACATTGCCACCACCACCTGTGGTAAACCTTATGGCACCACCTAGAGTAAAGGGAGATTATCATGCTCTTAGGGAAGATAGAGATGATAATTTTGGGCTTAATCCATATCCGGATAGGGAATTTAGACCACTGTTGATGAAATCGCAATCACACAAATCAAAATCCTTTTTACTCCGACTTTTCCTTGCGATCAATTAGGCAAGTGCACCTATCGATTACAGTAGTATAGAGTTTAAGCACGGATATTGTTCCCCCAGGGATCTACAAGTACTAATACTAACCTCAAACCGACTATCAAAAACCCGCACCAATTTCAGTAAAATTTGTTTTAAAACCAAATTACCAAATTAAACTAAATTATCTAATAGAACTGAAATAAATAATACAAAAAATGATTTTAAATTATCAAACCCAAAATTTTTTTCAACGCAAAAACCCCTTACCTTACACTCATCAAATTACTAGGGCAATTTCCCAATTTCCTTAGAAAACAAATTTAAAATGAATAAAATTATCTCGATCCGCGGGGGCATCTAACACTAAGCAATGTTTTTTCCCAAAATCACAAACTCCAAATTCTAACCGTATTAAAAAAATTTCCACCTTTTTTAAATTTCCCAATCAAAATTACTTGAAAATACAAAAACCCCCCAAATTTAAATTTTAAAAATCTTTAAAAATCCAATCTAATAGGGAAAATTTTTTGTTTTCCCATCCCTAGATTGCATAAAAAAGCCTTTTCATAAATGTATGATTTTATTCAAACAAGGGGATTTTTTCCCCCATCAAACTTAAATCATAAAAAAATTTAAAATAAGGGGGTCCAAACATCAAATTCACAATACATAAAAACAACATGGATGAAATCAGATTGCCATCGCTTTAAAATTTTGTCAAAAAACCCCAATGTTAATAGTAACAGACTTTCGTAAGATCCGGGTATAAATAATTCCTACACATTTTCTAAAGGGGAAATAACAAAACGAAATAATAAATCCATGTGTAAAACCCCTTCTAGAATTAAAGCTCAAAAATTTCCTTTGCTGCTTTTTTCCCCAAAAATTCCGGGATGTTTTTTCCCTCCCTTTCCAAAACATTTCTCTCCCCTTCAAAAAACGCTTTTTAATACCTAGTGAAGTTTTCCCCTTTGGCTGGGGAGATATCCTTCAAATAGGGAAACAAAAGATTTAAAATCATTTGAAAACCCTTTCCTTCGTTAGACAAGGGGTCATACTACAGGGCGGTAGATAAACCTTTTAAACCCTCTCAAAATTTCAGTGAACTCGGGGGTGTATACCCACACAGCCGTTTGAAAATAGCCCCCAAATTTTTTCTGTTTTTTTTGTTCTTCATACAGGGTTGATTACCCGGGTCAACCTGTTCCCCCTAAAATGTGTTTTTCTTATGAAAGGGGTTTGGGGTTTAAACACAGTGGTGTATTCGAATCGGGGTATTTGGCTGTCCTGAAAACTCTTCTTCCCCCCTTGATAAAAAACGGTCGGAAACTGGCGGTACCCGAACCGTGTACCCTCCTGATTCCATCACCCCCGGCCGTTTGTAAAACCGGGATTTCCCTTAAAAACTTCAAAGCTTTCCCCTTTTTTACTTGTTTTTTATCCCCAAATTCGTCTTGAAAAAAAAATACTTTTCATCAAATCACCCTTTTTAACACCTAAACCCATAAATATAAATCAATTAAGCATCAAAAACTTAAATTTTAAAAGGGCCCAAAATCTAAAAAATTTCCCTTAACATCCCCAAATTAAAAAGGGGGGGTTAAAATAGTTTTTTCAAATTCCCCACACTTAAGCTTTTGTTTGGCCCTTAAGCAAATTACACAAAAAGGAAGTCTAAAATTTTCAGTTTTTCTTAAAACTAAAGGAAAAAATTCAATCTTTAAACCCCACTTTATCCCAAAGGATACCACCTTTTTCCAAAATTTTCGCCTTTTTTTTATCACTCAACTTTTAAGCACTTGTTTTTAAAAAATACCAATATAGATTTCAGTTTTAAATTTCCAAGTAAGTAAAAACTTTTAATTTTTAAATTCATTTAACCAAAAACCCTCAAATTTAAGACAGACTTAAAATCATAGAACTCAGGCATATACATCCCTTTTTTCCCGGGACCCTTTTTCCCCCTTTTTTTGGTTTGGGGAGTTAAAAACCCTTTTAGAAAACCTTTTTTTTTTTTCTTAGTAAATTTAAAACCCATGTAACAACTTTTAATCGATAATCTGGGCCCCGTCACCTAAGTTAACAACGTTACCCCCAAGCATAGGGGGCGTCCCCCTCGATTTACTTTTTTCGGGTTAAATTTAAAACTAATAAATTCCTTTCTTTTAGGAAAAAAAAGCGTTTTCCCTTTGGGGCCAGTAAGCCCCGCCCCAAAAATATCTTAGGCTCTGGGTTTTTTTAAAATAACCTTTCGAACCTCCACCACTCCAAAACCCAAATTTTCTAATTTAAACCCCTCTTTTATTTTATTTTTCTTGGTTTTTAACCAAAAACCCTGTAGCAGTTTTCCCCACCAATGTTCCCGAGTTCATCACCTAAGTAAATAGATTTTTTCCCTCAAAAAGGCACCCCCCCGGACTTAATTACTCGAGTCAATAAGATCCACTTCTGAACAATTTTTTTATTTTTCATCTTTTTTTTTTCTTTTTTTTTTAAATAAAATTTAAAACCCCCCTTTTTGTGTTCTTTTTCCTTTTAAATTTTGTAGGGGAAAGTCACCAAGCATAAGAAAATCACTTTTTTCCTTCATTCAAGAACGCAAAATCAAATCCAAAAATCTGAAATAAAAGCCTAAATAACAAAAAGTCTCCCCCACAGGGAAAACCCCATACTATAACCTAAAAAGGTAAAGGGGAATAAAAAATAAGAGAAAAATGCAAAATTCAAAAAATAGCGCCTATCAAGGGGAAATTTTTCAGGGTTTCCTGAGCAACTTTTTCCCCACCATCATTAAGCTTCCAAAGGTTATTTAAAAGGGAAATTGAGCATTTAAAAGCCCAAAATTTTCATTGCTCTTTGATATTTTTCCCTTTTTTTTTCTATTTTTTTCCCCAAACACAAAAAATCAGCATTGCCCCAAGGGTCTGCCCACAAAGTACTTTAAAGGGAAAGAAAAAAAAAAAAGGGAAAAAAAAGGAAAAGAAAAGTAAAAACTCCCTTAAAAACAAAAATTGGCAAGTCTTTCACAGGGAAACTCCATTCAAGTGAAAAATTTCCTTGAATCATCCTTCTAACATCATCTTTCAACTTTCAATCACACCAGCGAAAGTCTAAATGGGTAAAACATAAAATCCTAAAACAAAACACACTAAAAGAAAAAACTAAAAAAAATTATATAAACCAAAAAAAATAAGTACAAGCAATAAAAACCCAAATTTTATCACAGATATAAAGGGTCAAAGCAAATAGCAACAGAAACAATTCGGGGTTAATAAACAAGTTAGAAAAATAGTTAAAAAAAAACACCCATTATCCTTCTCAGACACTTTAGTCTTCATCGTGGGATTTTTCCTCAACAACCATTCGCCCTTGCCTGGTCTTTTGGGGGTTTTTCCTCTAAATTGGGGGCGGGTAGAAAAACCCAAAAGCCCTGGGTTTTTCATTTTTCCTCCACATGCCCATAAAAACCCACTTTCACATGGAAATCTGACCCAACACACAGGGTCTCCATAAAAACGGATTGATAAACGATCTTTTCCCTTTAAACCATGTTTCCTTTCAAAATTTCCCTTGTATAAAACAGTCATTCAAAACCCCCCCGGGGGACTTGACCGTGTTTTAATCAAGGGTTTACCTTTCTCTCTAACGGGTGGGGATACACGCCCATTTTTGTAAACCGGGTCTCTTAAAGGGTTTAAAAAAATTTTTCCCTTCTTTTAAAATTATTTCTTGAAGTCCATCCCTAAAAAAGCTCTTCATAAATACCCCTCGCAAAACCTTGGAAAAAAAAAACCCAAAAAAGGGTTAATTTCAAAAAACAAAAATAAAACTTACCAAAATTGCATGGGTTCCCCCGCCCTCAACGCTTTTTTAACCCCTTTTTGCTCGACAAATGAAGCCCCTTCTGTTAAGTCACCAAGGGGGGAGTCAAAAAACTCCTCTTAGCCCTTTTTTCCCCCCCCCTTGAGCCCCTAAAATATAGCTTCGGGTCCCTGTCCTTTTTCCCTTTAAAAAGGTGCCCATCGGGTTTTCCCAATTTCCCCACAGCCCCAGGGGGAAAGATTTTGTGAATTTTGAATGGCCCAAAGACCATCTCGATCTAAATTTCCCCCCAAAAAAAAATTTCAACCGCGAGTTGAACAAGAAAAAGCGATCCCCCATGGAATTGTTTGGGATGAGAATCCGCGGGTTCGTGATCCCTCTTCCCCTTTCTCTTTAAATGCGAAAGTTTCATAGGCCATCGCCCCCAAACATTGATTTTCTTCAACTAAACCCCTTCCTTTTTTTCCAGTAGCCTCTAGATCATTTTGAAAATTTACGCATGCCCAAAAGGCTCTTTGTTCCAAATCCCTAGCGGGGTTGGCAAGTTTTCCCCCAAACACTAGTCGGTAGGGAGGGGGACCTAAAGGAGTTTTGAATGCCCCCTGTAGGCTCACAATGCATAAACTAGTTTTTTCCGACCAGTCCCTTGGGTGGGGGGCCCACTGTCTTTTCAAGAATTCTTTTGAGTTCCGGTTTGAAACTTCCATTAAACCACTCTCTAAGGTGTGGGGGTTTTTGCAAAACTATGGGTGACTCATACTGCCCCATACTTTCCCCCATTTATTGAGACAAGAAAAAAAAGGAAAAATCACCAAAGACAGAACCGCCCAAAAAAAGGGACTTCCATAATGCCCCTCTACCAAATCCTCAAAGAGGGCTAGCATACCCCGCTCTGGGCATTTGTCCACAAAAGGGAGGGGAAGATTTTTGCGAGTTGCCTCATTCAGCCGTCTATAATCAATTTTCACACTCGCCTCCCGTAACAGTTCTCATGGGTAAACAATTTGTTCCTTTCCTTGGGGAAAACCCCAATCATTCCCCCTTTTTTGGGGACCACCCTTTATAGGGTTTTCCCCAAAACGTTGGAAAAGGGGAGATTAACCCCGGGGATCCAAAAGCTTAATCACCTCCTTCTTGAAACCAAATTCTTTCAGTTAGGGGTTTAAAACCTTTTTTTGAGGGTTGGGACCCAGGTTTGAAAAAATCCTCCCAAAAGGGTCTTATGGGTGTAAAAAAGAAAGGGCTAATACCCTTTATATCAGAAAAACCTTTTAAAACAAGAAAAACTCTTTTTCTCCTTCAAACCCTTAGGGAAGCTATCCCCTTTTCCCCTCCCTCCCGACCAATTTAAAAAAATGAAAAAGGATTTTTGAATCGGGGCCCCCCAAAAAGGGATATTTAAAAGGGACTCAGGGAGTTACTTCAACTCAATTTTTGGGGGTTTCCCAACCGACGGTTTTCAATCTTCCTTCCTCACTGACCCCAATCTTCCCCAAAACCCCTTTTTACAAAATACTTCCCACAAACCTCAGATGATCTTTCCACATTTTGAATTTTCCACATTTTCACTCACTTCATCATCATCCGCTAACAAAATCAATTCAAGAGGGTCTCTAAAAAAACTTTTTACTTTAAAACTCATTACCGGGCCCGCAACCCAATTTTAAAAACATAACATGTTAAACGCGGCGTTCAAAATTTGTTTTTAGTGCTGCGGGATTCTCACCACTATTCACCTCCCCCCCCCTCAAAAATAACTTTCCCTCCGCCACATCAAACATAGTCCTTTCAGGCAAAAAATGGCGTCCTAAATCACGGGACCTCCCCCAAAATCTGCATTCATATCAAGGATTTTCAAAAACAACAGGGGAAAATAAAGTTTTCTACCTTTAAATAGACCCCTTTAATGATTCCTTTAGGGAAAAATTTATCGACGATCCCGCCCCCGTTGCAGACTCATCCTCGTTTGGGTTTGGCTTTTCCCAAGTTTTGTTTTCTTTAAAAATGATATTGGGAAACAGGTTTTTGCTCGCCCCCCAGAAACCCGCCAAAACCTCTCCATCGGGAGGTTTACCCCATTTAAACATGGAATAGTGAAACAACCCGGATCCTTTACTTCTTTGGGGAACTTGTTTTGCAAAAATTTCCGAACACTCAGCTCTAACCCAAATGCAATTTGAGATATCTTTTAACCGTTTCTTTTTCAAAAGCCAAAACCTTTAGGAATTTCGGGGTACCGGGGATCGTTCAAAACTTCCACAAACGGTATGTTTATATGAATTGTTTAAAAAAGTTTAGAAACTTACCGAAGTGCTCTTGATCCTTATTTCCTTTTTTAGACATCCCCGGGTAAGGAAATTTGGGGGCTTTTTATTTGGGTGAACAGTGTATGCTTTAACTTTCCCCTTTTTCACACCTTTCTCTTTTTATCTCCTCAGCCCCGGTTCCTTTTTCAGCACCCCCTTCTTCTTTTTTTCTCCCCCCCCTTTTTCCCCGCACAAAAACCCCCTTTCACTCCCAAAAGTATCCCGATTTCAATTTTTTACCGCTCCTTGAGTCCACAACCTTTACCTATTCCCGAGGATTGGGTTCGGGGTTTCCCAGGCAAGGAACCTTGCGGGCTTTTTGAAACAATTTTGCAAACTGACCTACTTGAGTTTCCAATTTTTTAAAAAACCCTCATGATTTCCCTTTGAGCTGCCTCGTGGATTGTTTGGGATTGCTTGGATTTTGGATGAACTTGGGGGATCATGTCCTCTAATTGGGACTTCTTTTTTTGGGAAAAGGTGTGAGGAGGGCCCCTTTTGGGAAACCCGGTGGGAGGTGCAAATTTTTTTGAGGGAATTGTAGATTACTCCCCTAAAAATTAGGGTGATTTTTGCCAACTCGGATTATAGGTTTTTGCTGTAAGGGTTGTTTTTGAGGCCCCTTTTAGGGGTTTTCCTACATAATAAAAATGCCCCAATATCCCTTGAGCCATGAAAATCGGGTTTGGGTAATATAGGGGGGGCAGATATCGCCATCCCAAACGACCTTTTTTAGCTAGAAAACATCGACCTTTGCCCCAAAGGTTGGGCCCTCATTTCCAAATTCATGAACAATTTCCACCTCGGTCCCTTTCTCTGGCGTTTCTCCAATTTATGGTTTTTTTGGGCCATGTTCCAAAAAATTCCCAAAGTCTCCCTTTAAAGGGGTCTTTACATCAAGGTGCCACCACAACAGCATTGAGGTTTGTTGGGCCCTGGATAATCAAGCCCTTAAGAAAGTTGAAATTGCCCCCAGTTAGGCATTTGGGAGTGTGGGGGACCGCCTAAGCAAGTCCTTAAAAAACGCAACCAAGCTTTATGAGGGGGTCATTTTTTTCCCAAATGAAGGAACGATGTGATTTTCAATTCCCAACCTGGGAGTTTTAGAAGGCGAAAGTAAAAAGTCCCAAAAATTTTTGCCAGTTGGGTCCAAGTTGTGAAAGGAGTCCCCGGGCCAAAGAACGAACCACCCGCCTCCTTTTCCTCTCAAATGAAAGGAAACAGATTTCAACTTTAGTGCCTTTTCGAACACTTTCCCCTTTTTTGTTTAACGGTAACCCCAGAAAGTCTAGGAACATCGAATTGAAACATGGGGGGCCTCGGGCAGGAAAACCACCCAAATTTGGAAATTTATTGTGGATCAAATTCATTGTGAGGCCTTGACTTTAAAGTTGTTTTGGGCCTCTATTTCAGGGATCACTATACAAAATTTCCCTTAAATACCCAAAGTAGGCCAAACGTACTGAACCCTGGTCCCACGGTTTTGCCCCATTTCTTCAATATGAATTCGTTGCTGTTTACTGATTGACGTTCTTAACTACTGAATTGTCCCCTCCACCTTTAGTAGCAATTCCCCCTTCACTTACCCCAAGGTTTTAGCACTCTTTTTAAAATTTCCCCTTTTGACTGCCGATCCTCCTGGGTCGAATTCAAGGATTTTTAGAAGAAAGCCCCTTGTCCTAACTGCAAAGAAAACCCAATTTTTAAAATTTTTCCCTTTATAAAAATAAAACCAAGGATAACAAATGAAAAAGAGAAAAATGGTCAAATTTTCAGCGTTTAGTGTTCTTAATAAGCGCCGATCCCCGGGAACGGCCCCAAAAAAATGTTAAAGAAAAACGCAATCACACAAATTAAAATCCTTTTTAAAATCCGGGCCCTCCTTGGATCAATTAGGGAAGTGCACCTTTTCGATTACAGTAGTTTAGAGTTTTTAAACACGGATAATTTTTCCCTCAGGGGTCTACAATACTAATACTAAACCCCAAAACCCACTATCTAACCGCACAATTTTTGAGTGAATTGATTTTTAAATAAATTACCTAAATTAAACCCAAATTTTTCCAAAAAAAAAAACTGAAAACAATGAAAATCAAACAAAGAGTTAAAAATTTTCAAATCCAAAGTTCTAACGCATACCCTACTCTTACTAACATCTAATTACAAAAGCAACTTCAATCCTTAGAAAACTAATTTAAAAATACTAATTATCCCCTGATCCGTGGGGGATCTAACACAAATCAATGTTTTTTTCCAAAATCAAAAAACTCCTAATTCTAACCTAATTTAAAAAAGATCCCCCCTTTTATTAACAACAATTCAAAAATTGGGATGACATACCACAACCCTCAAATTTGATTAAATTTATTAATCCAACTAATACGGGAAAATTATGCTTTCTAAACCCTAGATTGCATACAAGCCTTTTCATCCAATGTAAAGATCCCATTCAAAAAAAAAAGATTTTCCCCCAAACAAAATTATCCCGAAATCAATGTAATTTTAATGCTGGCCAAACATCAAATCCCAAAAATAAAATTTTAAAAAACAACAAGGAAGAAATCCCAAAAATGCTCAATTTGTCATTAATTTTTCCCCCAAAAACCCCAAAAATTTCATAGTTAAATTTGACTTTCGTAAGATCCAGGGAAAAATAATTTTTGCTACACCTGGTTCTCAAGGAAAAAAACAAAACGAAATAATCAAATCCATGGTGAAACCCTTCTAAATTAAAGCTCGGGGAAAATTTCCCTTTTACTGCTTTTTTTCTCCAAAAATTTCCCGGGTGTGTTTTTTGCCCTTTCCAAAAACCCACTTTTTCTCTCTTTAAAGACGACTATTTTTAAACCCCGGGGAGCTTCCTCTCTGGCGTGAGGAGAATCCTTCCAAAAAGGGGCGAAAAAATTTAAAATCATTTTAAGAATCCCTTTTCCCTTTGATAACACACGGGGCATACAAAACGGGCGTGTTAAAAAACCGGTTTTCTCTCTAAAACAGTGAACCCGGGCGTGTAAAATCCAAACCCCCGGCCGTTTTTAATAGCCGTGTAAACCCCCTGTCTTTTTTGTTCTTCATACACTTTATTACAAAAAGGGGCAACCGTGTGCCTCCTCAATTTTGTTTTTTCTTAGCCCGGGTTGGGTTTTCAAAGGTGTGTAATTTGAACCGTTTTTACCCGGTCCCGGTTTCCCAAAAAACTCTTCTTTCCCCGCTGATAAAAAACGGGCGGATACACGGGATGTATCCGAACCGGGAATCTCCTGATTTCCCTTTACAACGGCCGTTTGAAAACCGTGTGACTTCCTTAAAATTCAAAGCATTCCCCTTTTTTCTTGCTTTTTTTTCTCCAATTCGTCTTGAATTTAAATACTTTTTTATCAAAACAACCTTTTCCACACCTTTAAACCAAAGAAAATAAAACAATTAAAACATCATAATCTTATATTTTTTACGCCCAATTATAAGAGTTAAAATAGATTTTTTCAACCACCTCGAGGGGCCAAAGTTTTGCAAACTACAGATCCTTCCTTTTAAGGTAGGGGTTTTTTCCCCCGATGATTACCTTTTAAAATGGGAGGACCAAATTTTGGCCAAACCAAGAAAGCCAAAACCTTTAAAGGGTTTTTGAGGGCTCTAGGACAAAGGCCAACCCTTTTAAGGGAAAAAATTTGTCAAAAAACCGATGTGCCAACCTTCAAGGATCCCGATAATCATAGTTTAGACGAGGGAGACTACCAAAAGAGCCCCAAATGTTTAAAGACCGTTATTTAAAACCCCTTTAGAGGTTTTAGTGGGGATGAGCAGGGTTTGGGCCAACCCCTTAAAACCCTTTAGGATCAAACAATATAGATGAGTCAAAAAAAGAGGAAATTAAAAACCCCAATGGAATGGGGTTTAGACATGGGAGACATCAGTAAAAAAAGAGTCCATGTTTTTTTGTAGATGAGATACATCCTAGAAATGGAGGAGAGAAAACAATCACCTACTATGGTATTCCAGATATTGGGATTCTGTAGAGATACTTCTTCAGATGGATTGCTTTTAGAAAATAGAGTCTCTACTGCATTCAATCTGCCAGATTTGAGGACAAATCTTTTTGAGGCCCGAGGAGATGATAGGAATCAAAATCCGATAAGACTTATCATTAGGGCAATAACTAAAGGATTTCGAATCTTGGCGATGAAGACCCATTTTGAGCAAATCGACCCCGAAATTATTTATATACTAACCTCTTTTATCTTATTCATGTATTTTATATTCCAACAGGAATACTTATCATGCTTTACAGGGCAATGGACAAACTCACTTAAGCTCAGCTTGTGGGTTATCCATGGACCGACCTGAACCGGCGATGAGCTAGGCCGATGGATCCTATAGAAGACCGGCATCATGAAAAGCATTTCTTTTATGTATTTTTCATTTTATGAACTATTTTAGTTGTATTTTGGTTTTGGGACACTTTTATTTCTTTGTAACTTTCATTTAGGGTTAGCTACCTTAAAAGTGGCAAACTTGTAATTTTGAGCACTTTTTAACCCTAGGAGTAGCAAGTATAAATACTTGCTTAAGAGAGGGTTTGAGGAGGATTATTTTGCAGAAAAAACACTTCACATTTCGTGAGAGGGCTTAGGGTTTTCCTAATTCCAAATTCTCTTATCAATTTCAATCCCAAGAAGTTGAAATTGTGGCGAGTGCAACATCTTGAAATTGTGAGTTATATCAATTTCATTTTGTTGTGATTTCTTTTCTTCTCTAGTGTGTCATATCTAAGGTTGAATTGAGATATTTCTTGGTCAGATATCCTTGTTGTTATTCACGAATTCTTGTGATTATTTGAAGGAATTATCATATTGATCCAATTCATCTTTAAAGATTTCCTTGATAACGTGATTTTCACCATTGAAAAGGGATTGTTTTGTTATGGTTTTTCTTTGTCAAATTGAGGCTTCATTTGCGTGGATTACATGAAATTAGAGTGTTGTTAGAAGGAATTTTCATTGAAGTATTCTGATTATATCATTGGTTGTTTGAATTTCATCCTTTCATCATTAGGGTTCATTTGAAAAGTGCCAATTTTGGATCCGATTTTGCCTTGACTTGAGATAGTTTTTCTTAAGTCCTTTGGATGTGCTTTTAAGTGTGTTTAGGCACATTTGAAAAGTGCCATCTTTGTTGTTGTTCATTTCTTCTCTAGTGAGTCATATCTAGGGTTGATTTGGATGTTCTTGGACTTGTTTTAAATCCAAATTCGTGATCATTAGCTTGTTATAGGATTGATTATAATGATATATGATATCATTCTCTTTATTGTGGCGTGAATTGGATAGTTGAAGGAAGGGTTGGAATTTGCGGTTTAGCCATTTGATTTCTTGATTTAATTCACTTGGGTTTCAATTCTAATTGTTATTATTTGATGAAGATTACTTGTTTGGATTGATAATAGCAATTAGAGCTCTTTGGATTTCATTCCATTGCCTTAGGATTTCCGCATTTTTCCTAGTCAAGTGAACCGGTTTTGTGTTTTGTGAATTAAGGTGTTTTCCTTGATTCTTTTTATTGTGCTTAATCTTGGATTTAAGCACATCATTATAGAATTATTCTTTCTCCTACTAGGTGATACTCATTTTGAGGACAACCTACCATTAGATTATTACAATCAAGGACGACATATTTGGGTGAGTAAATGCGATGACTATTGTTCCATGTTTGTACTTGTAATTTAGTGCACCTGCATGTAAATATGAATTATGAATTGGATTTGTGTGTGTGTGTGTGTGGGGGGGGGGGGGGGGGTAATCAAGATGTATATTGTGTTTGTTTGCTATATTTGATTGCTAATCCACATTAATTATACTTAGCTAATTGCTTGTGGATTCCTTTGCATTTACAAGTAAGAAATTGCAAGTGTTTGTATTGAATTATTGTGGTCACTAAATAACTAAATTTAATATTATTTAACCATAAATAAAATAAATCATGCATCACAAAACCTCACATGTAAGTTGGTCATTAGCATCACACAATGGTATGAAGAGGTCACATGGAGGTGTACTCCATATGTAAACCTTGTCTTGACCTTTGGGAACTAAATGAAAATGGGAAATGCCGTCCTCTAATTATAACATGGTGCGAGGATTTATTGCCTAGGCTTGATTGAGCTTACGTGCCTTTCACAATCTATACCCTACATGGGCTTAGTATATATATATTCATATTTTGAGTTTATTTAAATATAGTATAAATACATACAGACCTTGTGAATGGTCTTAAGAAGGAAGCTTGGGGTCACTAAAGCTTAGAGTTAGCGTGTAGTTCGTAATTTCCTAACCTAGGCAACGGAGGCAACAAATCCATGTTGTATGTGGTATCTAATAGATTGTATATATTGTTGCATTCATGTGTTTGATCATGCATTGCATATGTTTGATTAAATAACTTTCTTGTAATTGCTTACTGGTTCAGTAAAAGGGTTTAACTCATTAAGTTGTCATAGCTTACAACCCTACAATATTTCCTTGTTACAAGAGTAGATATGGTTAGAGCTGATATGATTAGAGCCTAATAGACAGATGTTGGAGGTTAGTGCGAGAAACAAGGGAAAAGTGAAGATCTAGAGTGGAATAGAGAGATCACTGTTATAATTATTGTTATATGAACTTGATTTCATATTTTAGTTGTATCAATGTTTGGTAGAGACTAACATGTTTTAAGTTATTAATTTCTAGACAATATTGTTGGCCTGTGGACATTTGATATTACTATATTGTTTACTCTGATTAATTATTTGCTTGAAAATATTAAAACCATAATTAGGAATTTAGATGTGAGTACGCCTTGTATGTTGTAAGCTAAATCCTCAGATAATAGAGGGTTATCCTTAGGTTTTTGCATAATGTATAGCATACTATTATGTTCTAAGAGGCCTACCAAGGCATGACATGAGAAATTTTAAATGTTAGTTTAGGGTGTTAATCTTGCAGTTAGAAGCATGTTTGATGGATGGAAATTGCTAATTATGGAAGATATTATTGATGTCATGGCTATAGAGGTGTAAGTAGGTTTTTAGAACTTTAATTATGTTGTTCTTGATGAGTTTAATCATTAATATTTGGTAAGAATTGATTTAGGGTGTTGATTTGATGGATAGAGTCATGTTAGAGTTGAATTGGTTAAATTTAAACATGAATTGGACAATGGATATGGTGATTGAAACTATGATTGTTCTTATGGTTGTCAAAATCGTAGTTATATCACAAATTTAAAGGTATAAAATCTATGAAATCATATGAAATCGTATAGTATAATTGTACACTTAAAACTTATAATTCTCTTTAAGTCTACACCTAAATGATTTTGTATCTATTTTAACTATGAAAAGTCACATAAATATATACTCATAGAATCGCACAGTTAACTCATGATTTTAACAACCATGATTGTTCTTACTAGTTTTTATGTTTAATTTGTTTTAATTGACAAAGTCAATGATTATTTGAAAAATAGAAGAAATTGGGGTTGATTTAGTATTTGTTTGAATCAATTTAAAGTTAAAATGATTAAGAAATCCATCATTTTGGTTTAAACTAGTTTCCAGAAATTTTGAATGTTTTCTTGATTTTTTAATTGAAGTTTGAATGATGTTTAATCATGTATAGGTTGCTAGAAATTTAGTTGACCATGTTCTTGTTGTGGTATACTTTGATGCATTATGGAAGTTTTATAGAAATAGAAGTTCTTTATGCATATTAATTTCTAGATTTAAGTTTGAATGTTCTTTACATGTTTAAAGTGTTGTTCATGAATATCTAACTCGTTCTTGACAAAATACAACTTTGATCTAAAGTCATCATCTCAAATATGAAAAATGTGTTTTTCTATGAGATCTGAGATAGTGATTGATTCATGTACAATTGAGGTTCTTCATTTGGATTCCATAAGTCACTTCCTAAAAGCTAAAACAAAATTTATCCAAAATCAAATTAAAGTTTTGGATCAAAGTTGTCAAGAGAATGAGTTTGATCTTCATGATGCATGTTACAAGTGTGAGAATGTGTTTGTGATAATCTATGAGCTTAAATTGTAATTAGTGGTAATTAGAGGTAAATGAGCATAAATCGAGAAGTGATGAAATAACTAAGCTAGAGTATAAAATAAAATTGGCAAATGAATAAATAATGAACATGTGTTAGATGTCCCTATAGGGGATCAAACCAATCTAAACTTGGTTTATTTTAACCAAGTTGACACCCTGCTAATCGATTAACCTTTGACTAGTTTTTTCAACTTAGAAATTAATTAATAAATTAAAATAAGTTAGTTTATGACCAAATCCCCTAAAGATGAAACAAATCCAAAATTGGTTTAATCTTATCAGTAATCAATTCACTACCCTTGAATTGATTCAATTAATCAAGCCAATTTACTAATTAATTTATAATACTAGTTAGATTAAATAAAATAAATTGATATTAATAATTTAATTAATAGTTGGACTAAGACAGTGTGCCAATTTAGAAATACTAAATAAACCCACTAGCTTAATAGGTTTATACTTAGTGAAATGCTAAGTGAAGCCTATTAGGCATAGACAGTAAATGAATACATGATTGATATGCAATTGAGTTTAATTAGACTAATTCATTGTATAATAATACTATTCAATGATAATTGTGTTTTTTATTACATATGAATTTCTAATCGAGTTGGAGTATCAACTAATTGATGTTTTCTTCATGGCTTTAGCTTTTAGGTATAGGATGATCTATGTGCTACATGTTAAAATTAGGAAAATTAAAATGAATTATTACATGAAATCGACTTAATGTATCTATGTGTTATTTATGTGTGGTTACCTAATTTGAAGAGTGACAAAAGTAGTTATAGGTGCGTGAGCCACAAAGGTGGTGTAATGTGTAGTAGATAGGGTTAATACTTGCATGAAGTGGTCATGGAAGTGGAGAGAAGTCAACTAGACCATACAAGTATGGGATGTGTGTGGGACGATAGGAATAGATTTGGACCCTAATAGTAGTTGAATGTTTAGATTGAACACCCAGAAGAAACTACTAATATGTGAAAAGAGATTTAGTTTAGTTTTGATCATGGTAGACACATATGCCATTACAGTCCCTCGATGTCTACTATAGTAGAGTTAAACCCCTTTCATTCCCTAAAGTGTCTGGACTTATGAATACTTTTGTATTACATGTTACATTTTAAATGAAATACTTAAATTGATCCTTATTGCATTGGATTAGACATGCATGATATGCAAGTATGTGCTTTGTGGCTATTTTGTATTATGTTCTTATAGCTCATTCCATTTCTTACCATTCTTCAAGTGATGATGACTTTCATTTTGATGACATGTGTCATGAACTATCTAGATTATAGATCTAAAACTGATTGCCAGGATTATGGGGGTGACACTTACTTCCTCCATTAATGAAGAAATTTATCACTCAATAGACTTTTACGACTACTTGTACAAGAGTTGTGAGGTTGCTAGACTTGGACAGGTTTGTTTTGGTTTATTATGGACTTTTAGTTTGTGAGAAAATTCATGAACTTTGGATATGTTGGGCTTTAGCCTTGATGGACTTTGAATTTTATGATGATTGTGGTTTTTATATTGTGAGTGCACATGTGATATGGTAACTTTTAGGGAATTCTACTAGGTCTCCCTACAGGGTCATTACAAGTCCTAAGCTCACCACTTAAGTCAACAAGTGTTATCCTTTGAATAACACCTTATAGGCTTAATCACTTGAGTTAACAAAACCCAATGTTGATCTTTCTTTATTGTATTTATTTTTTAACTCTTAACTTTTTTTTATTTTGAGGAAAATCTTCAAGCGGTAAATTTCATATGTTCATTTATTGATGACTATAATGCTCTAAAAATTTCTACGAGATGAGCATACACCAAAGTAAGCTTAAAAATGTAGATACCTAATTCCTCATCGGTAATATTTCTCTAATTCTAAATCTTTAAATCAAAGCTTAAACAACATGTAACTTTACTTCACATAGATTCCACATTTTAACTTTAGTCAAGTGTTCTAAGTCCATTAATGATCAAGAAAAGAAAATGTGAAACTTGAAAAAAAAATTAGTCAAAAAGTTGCTTAATTATGTGAATGAAAATTGAATTAGATATGTCGGTGCACATTAGGTGAATTTCCTACATAGCAATTAATCACAGTGTAGACATAGATCACAATAACCGCTTCCCCACACTAAGAATTGTATGTTGTCCCTAATGTATAAAATAAAGCACAAAAATAAACAAAATAAAAAAATCTTGGGAAAGGAGGATAAAAGGGAACTTGTACTTCTCGAGTTTAATTAATTCAATTCCATCTTGAAGCAGTATTTCATCCATGAAGCACAATAGTCCTTGCAAAATAAAAAGAATCAAGTGTAAAAGAGAATAAAACTACTCCTTCTATTGGGCATGCAGAGGAACATTGTCACTAATATGGGCGTGTTAATGGTTATAATGCCCCAATGAGTACTTTAGACATAATAACCTACCGTACACCATATGGAAACTTGAAAATAATCCCCTTTTTATTCAGGGATTTACAATATGATATACAAAGCGTACTCACATCCAATTACTTGTAGTAGGACTTGGCATTTGCAAGCAATATAGAGATAATATAAATATAGCACAACATAGCAAACATCATAATAATGGGGGACTAGAGTCCCATCGAACATCTATAAGGCATTACTAATATCTAGTGGGTAACAACTACTAAACTAATTTAGGTTTATATTATAACAAAAATACAACTAGAACATAACATTTAAAGTCCATAAATATATAACAGTGATTGCTCTGCTTGCTCTTTATCCTTCACTTAACTCAACTTGTCTCACACTAACCTTTGGCATACATTTACTAAGCTCTAACTAGATATGCTGCTATAACAAGGACACAGTGTGGGGGTACGAGCTACATCCAGCTTAGTGGGAAAATCCTCATATTACACCACAAGTAATTATTAGTCAAGTTATTTAAGCAAACATATGAATACAAGAACATGTGCATGAAAGCAATAATATATACAGTTATCCAAAAACCGTATATAACACGAATTTATTTCCCTTTATTGCTTGGGTTGGGAAATTACAGACTACATGTCTGATACGAACCACGCCAATGTGTGACCAAACCCAATACCAATACGTTCGGAATTTGCTACCCAAGATGCCAAACACACTCAAGTGGAAACCGCGACCCGTTGCCTATAAGTGAGACAAGAACCTTGGTATAATATGTAGACGCCACAATCGGGATGAAAGAACCGATTGATAAGTCGGGATGAACGCCACTGAATAAAAATCTGATAAGTTCTAGATTAGTTCTTTAAAGAACCAAGAGAGGAATTCTCTCAAAGTGTTTTCAAACTTGTATGTTGTATATTCTATATTCTATGTTGTATCTAAACCCTATGAGCTTTATATTAGGGTTTACAATTCGTAACAATGATGCCCCAAAACGATATAGCTTCAATAAGTTGCTTAAAATAACAAAACAATAACTTAAAGGCCGACAGCATGGGAATGAAGGCCGGTGGCCTTGAGCCGGCGTTGGAGATGTACATGACCGTGTACTTCTAGTCGTGTATCTTTCTGTGGAAATCTTGACAATGTACACGACCGTGTACTTCTAGTCGTGTATCTTTCTATGGAAATCTTGACAACATACACGACCATGTACTTCTAGTCGTGTATCTTTCTGTGGAAATTCTTGACACCATACACGACCGCGCCTTTGAACCGTGTATACGGCCGTGTATGATTCTGTGTAACCTCCATACTCCTACACGGCCGTGCCTTGTAAAGACACGCCCTCTTCAACCCGTATTTGTTATGACTTGTACAAGAGCAAGGGCATTCCCATGGTTGCTCCTATCCTTTCCAACTTCATGATTGCTCCAATCCTTTCCGACTACATGGACATCCTTTATCAACCCGTTAAGTGCTTCCTTTAATCGTTTCGCTCGAGTTGTTGTGATCGGTCCAGGTGGCACTTCAAGAGGATCCACATTCCATCTTCTAGCTTGGCTTCCATCATGGCTCTCATCAATGTCAGCTTTAGGTCCCAATCACCTTGAGCTATTTCTTTCAAGATAGTGATAAGAATTTAATTTATTTTATTATAATAAAATATGTCATGCCACAAGGGGTACCTTAGTAATAATAGCCTTGTAATGCCTTGGAACCTCAGGTCGCGCTACTGCCCACCACGTGTCCTTATCTCACAAGAACATGTTAAGGCTTTAAATCAACTCTGATACATTTAACTTGTAACTCCTATATAAAAGCATTTTATATATCCCCAAAATTTAAATAATTTCATAAACGATATCAAATATCTAACCCAGCGAAGGTCTTTAAATACCAAAATAACTGTCTATTACAGTTAAATATCATAAATCTCCCAAAACCTAATCACCATAATAGTAATGGCAATCTTCATCTTCCTCTCTCTATGGTTCACCCATACCCAAGTTATCTTCTAGGTTCTCATCTCTCTCAACACCTGCAGCTAAAAATGTTCCCCGAATGGTAAGCTAATGCCTAGTATGTATAACACAAACACACATGCATGAACAAACATAAACAAGTATCACATACATGATGCGGTATTCAAAACATAGACAACCATTTCTTAATAAAATTTATGTCCATAAGCATCAACAGGGTACTTATAACCCCCACAACACGATTAATACATTGGAGCTTGATTTGGTGATGGAATTACCACTATGGGCCCAACACCCATGATCCCTAAATCCTTAAACTTGGTGATGGGAATTGCTACTACGGGCTCCACACCCATGTACGCTTAATCTTAGTGATGGGAACTACCACTACGGGCCCCACACCTATGTACCCTAAAACACTTAACCTTGTGATAGGAAATGCCACTATGGGTCCTACTCCTATGTACACTTAACCCTTTTAACCAACATTCAGCTTGGATCATTTCCAAGAACGACTTTATTAAGGATAATATCACACAAGGATCATTGGGGTGCCTCCTAGGGATTTGCCACTATGGGCCCCTAGGCCAAGCTAAGCACATACAACATACAACTTAAACATTTAAGCCAAATTATTTAACTTAATCAAGTTCAATACATAAACTAACTTAAACAAGCATAAATCATCGCACAAATTATATGTACCTTGAATCTTAGCCTTAAGTAGTTCTGGTCTTAGACTTAAACTAAGTTTAAATCTATTTACATCAACAAGCTCTTCTTAGTACTTAATCTAAGATCAATATCATTATCTTATTTCTCTTAATCCTGCTTATTTAATTTCTCTAAGGCCTTACTAGCTACCTAGGTTATGTGGCAATCAGTTTAATTTGAAGTTAAATAAATATATAATTAAGTTACACTTTATTCAACACGACCATGATGGGGACTATGTTGCTCTACATGGGCTAGAGCACGACCATGTTAGGGATCGTATATCTTTTGGTGTAAAATTTGGTTTTAACACGATTGGAACACGATTGTGTTAGGAGGTCATGTTCTTCTTAATTCAATAGGTCTAAACACGAACGTGTTGGAAGGCCATGTTACCCTTGACTTAACATGGTCGAAACACGATCGTATTAAGAGGCCGTGTATCTCTTGGTGCATCTTTCACACTCTACACAGTCTAAATATGACCGTGTTGGGAGGCCGTGTATCCCTTGGCAATCTCCACGAACCTTATTTCTTTTTCTTCAAAATTTTCCAAAACAAAATCCTCTCTATTCCTAAGCTCAATTATATCTCTAAAAAAGTTAATTGAATCTAGATTATAAGGATTTTTGTAGTCACATCAATAATTCCACAAATCGCAACATTGAGTTGTTGATTCTCCATTCTCATACCATCCCTTCTCAAATCTCGAGTTATGACATGCACACGATACCCATGAGGTCCATTTCTAATAACATAATTTAGAATTCGTATAAAGATCTTTACCTCACATACTTGAAATTGATTCGCTCCTTTTTCCTTTTTCTGTCTTAGGGTTTCTTGTTAGGAGTGTCTATCCTTTGCTATTTTATTGTGACAATGGAAAATTAGGTTTTCTAGGTTTATTTTGGTATTTATATCCTCTATGTGAATTGTCTAAATTGCCCTTCTAATTTTTCTAAAATTCCATCATCGTCCTTAGCTCTTTGTGATAATACATATATTAAATAAATCAAGAAATAAAATTTTTAGGTGTTACATTCTCCCCCCTTATAAAAACTTTCATCCTTGAAAGTACTTGATTCTGAAAGAGTTATGGATACTTCTTCCTCATTTCTACTTCCAGCTCCTACGTCACTTCCCTTTTTGTTTGGTTTATCCATTATACTTTAACATAAGGGATTGTTTTTTGCCTTAATACCTGTTCTTTAGTGTCCAAAATTTTGATTAGCCTTTCCAAAGACGTCAGGTTTGGTTGTAAATTCAATGATTTCAAAGATGCTATTCGATCTAGTTCGGGTACATACTCCCTTAGCATGGATACATAGAATACATCATGTACCTCGGCCAAATTCGGTGGAAGAGCTAACCTATAAGCCATTGTGCCTATTCTTTCCAAGATCTCAAACAGGCCTATATACCATGGGTTTAACTTTCCCCTCAACCCAAATCTGATCACTCCCTTTGTTGGAGAAATCCTTAATAATACCTTATCTCCCACTTGGAATTCCAAAGGACGCCTTCTCTTATCTACATAGTGATGAGATCCATGATAAGAGCCAAGTCGGAAGAAGAAATGTAGATCCTCTTGAAGTGCCGCCTGGACCGATCACAAGAAATCAAGCGAAACGATTCAAGGAAGCACTTAACGGGTTGATAAAGGTTGTCCATGAAGCCGGAAAGGATTGAAGCAATCATGAAGTTGGAACGGATTGGAACTACCATGGGAAGACCCTTGCTTTTATACAAGTCACACCGAACACGGGTTGAAGAGGGTGTGTATGTTCAAGGCACGGCCGTGTAGGAATTCCAAGATTGCACAGAATCATACATGGCTAAAAGGCACGGCCGTCTATGGAGTCAAGAAAATCCACAAGAAGGTACACGACCAGAAGTACACGGTCGTGTATGTGGCCGAAATGTGCACAGAAAAGTACACGGCCAAAGTACACAGTCGTGTACACGGCCGTGTATCCCCTGCCGGTCAGCATGTTCTGTTTTCGTGTATTCTCACAAATAATGATGATATCTAAGCTACGTCGTTTTGGACTTGTTTTTCACGAATTGTAACCCTAGTATAAAGCTTCTAGGGTTTAGAACAACAAAGAATATACATCTTAGAACATTAAAACACTTTTGAGAGGCACCTCTCTTGGTTCTTCAAGAACTAAATCGAACTTATCGGATTAATTTCCGTGGCGTTCATCCCGACTTATCAATCAGTCTTCCATCCCGATTGTGGCGTCTTCATTTTATACCAAGGTTCTTGTCTCACTTATAGACAACGGGTCACGGTTTCCACTTTAGGTGTTTGGGTGTCTTAGGCAATGAATTCTGAACGTATTGGTATTGGGTTTCGTCACGGGTTGGCGTAGTTCGTATCAGTTTGGTATCAGAGCTTAGGTTTGTCAAAACATCAAGTTCGGCTGAGGAAGGTAATATCAAAAACCCTAACTCCAATCATTCATATCAATTATCGTATTCAATTTCTTAGTATTGATTGTCTTTTGATAGTGTAATATCGCCTAGGCGATTGTTAAAAAAAAAAAAGAGAGTAAAAATCACGACAAAAAAAAAGAAGAGAAAAGAAAAACGTGATCAAGAGCAACAACCAAGACAAAAAAAAAAATATTCGGATAGAAAAATAGAGGAAAATTTACGAACCTTAGAGTTGTTTTGAATTCTACGGAAGGAAATTGGTGTAGTTCGGGTTAGTTCCAAGAGAATTGAGAAGAGGAAATTGGCGAGTTGATATCATCATTATTTGTGAGAATACACGAGTGACTGTGTGATATCATCATTTGAGCGAAACACGTAAGGGAGTGTATCGTGAGGTTTAATTATATATATATTTGTGTTAGTACTAATCTTTTCTACAAGGACTATGTCGAGACAACATTCTCCTGAAGGTGAGAGGGGAAGGTTTGATGCTAAGTTAGTAATTGAGGCGTTGAGGGGAGAAATGAAGAGGATGTTCCAAGAGGGAATGGAACAAATTCATGAGAGCAAAGACTAGAGCAATCCATAAACGTATTCCAAGGGCGTAAGAGGGAGAGCCGTTCTAGGAGAGTACCGAGGGGTGGAGATGAAATGACGGATGATGAATTTGATGAGCCTTTTGTTGGGAGTTATAGAGGTTATAGTGGTCGGAATAGAGGAACTAGAGATTGGGAAGATAGAGGAGATAGGAATAGAGAGGATGATCAATTGAGTAGCATAAAGATGAAGATTCCTCCTTTCCAAGGGAAGAATGATCCCGAGGCGTACTTAGAGTGGGAGAAGAAGGTAGAGATGGTATTTGATTGTCACAACTACAGTGGGAGAAAGAAGGTAAAACTTGCTGCCATTGAATTTTTGAATTATGCTATAGTGTGGTGGGATCAACTAATGTTGAATAGGAGAAGGAGTGGCGAGCCACCTATTGAGTCTTGGGAAGAGATGAAAAGAGTGATGAAGAAGCGGTTTGTGCTTGCGTATTACTATCGTGAATTGCACAACAAGTTGCAAACTCTGAGGCAGGGAAGCTGAAGTGTAGATGAGTATTTCAAGGAGATGGAAATCACTATGATTAGGGCGAATGTAGAGGAGGATAGAGAGGCTATAGTGGCTAGGTTTCTTGCGGGCTTGAATAGAGAAATCCAAAATGTGGTTGAATTGCAACATTATGTAGAATTGGAGGATATGGTTCACATGGCTATAAAGGTTGAGAACCAGCACAAGAGGAGAGGTAGTAGTAATGCACGGTTTCAACAGGGTAATGGTTCATCCACTTGGAAGACTAATCAATGGAAGAAGGAAGAAAAGCCTTTACCCACCAAACCAAAAGGGGAGCTGAGGCAAGTAGGTTCTACTCCTGGTAACCAAGGTAACCCTGATTCTTCTACTTCTAGAAATCGTGACATTAGATGTTTTAAATGCCAAGGTAGAGGCCATATTACTAGTCAATGTCCAAATAGGTGTGTGATGATTTTGCGTGATGATGGTGAGTATGAGACTGAGGGGGATAGTGAAGAAGATGATATGCCTCCATTAGAGGATGCTAGTGATGATGAGGAGCCTGCAATGGGAAGGCTAGTGGCAGTAGTGAAGTGAGCGTTGAATGTGCAGGTGAAAGAAGAAAAGGAGGTGCAAAGAGAGAATATATTTCATACTAGATGTTATCTAGGAGATCATATTTACAGCTTGATCATTGATGGAGGAAGTTGCACCAATGTAGTGAGCAATTTTATTGTTGAGAGGCTGGGGCTCAAAACTGTTAGACACCCTAGTCCATATAAATTGCAGTGGTTGAATGATAGTGGAGAGACTAAGGTGAGTAAGCAAGCATTGATTGGTTTCCGCATTGGTAGGTATGAGGATGAGGTGTTATGTGATGTAGTGCCAATGCAAGCATGTCATGTGTTGTTGGGGAGGCTATGGCAATTTGATAGGAAGGTTGTTCATGATGGCTTTTCTAACAAGTATACGCTTGTTCACTAGGGGAAAAGCTTTAATCTTAAACCGTTAACACCTAAACAAGTGTATGAGGACCAGTTGCAGCTACAACAGTCTTTTGCAAAACATAAGGTGAGTGAAAAGCAGAGGGAGAGTGTGAGAGCGAAAGACAATGAGAAAGAAAAGGAATATAAAAGTTAAGATCAAAAGGAAAAAGAGAGGAAGGCTGGAAAGAGTGTGAGAGACCAAGTTGAAGGGGAATCAACTTTGGTGGTGAGTGAAAAGGAGAGGGCAGCCTTGCAAAAGGAGAGTTGTGTGGCAAGAGCGAGTGTAGTAAGGAGAGCGTTAGTGATGAGGCAACCTATGTTGTTGCTGGGTTTTAAGGAAACATGTTTGACTACTAACGACTTATCTAACTCTTTACCTAGTGTGGTTGTATCTCTTGTGCAGGACATTGAAGATGTCTTCCTTAAGGAGATTCCAAAGGGAATACCATCTATTTGTGGTAGTGAGCACCAGATTGACCTTGTACCCGCAGCATCGATTCCAAACAAGCCAGCTTATAGGAGCAATCCAGAGGAGACAAAGGAACTCCAAAGGCAGGTCGATGAATTAATGGAGAAGGGATACGTGAGAGAAGGCATGAGTCCATGTACAGTGCCTGTGATTTTGGTGCATAAGAAGGATGGGACATGGAAAATGTGTGTTGACTGCTGCACCATCAATAATTTTATGGTAAAGTATCGTCATCCCATTCCTTGTTTAGATGACTTCTTAGATTGGTTATATGAGTATAGTGTCATTCCTCGTGAGCTATGGATAAACATTTCCACATATTTTGTGTTAGGATTATCTAGGCCTAGGCATGGTCGAGATTCTAATTTTGTGGTTGTGGATAGGATTCTTAAAAGGGTTCATTTCATTCCTTGTCATAAAACTGATGATGCTATACACCTTGTTGATTTGTTCCTTAGAAAGGTAGTGCATCCGCATGGTATACCTAGAAGCATTGTTAGTGATCGAGATGAGAAATTTTTTAGTCATTTTTGGAGAGTATTGTGGGAAAGGTTGGGAACTAAATGGATGTTTTCAACTATCTGTCACCCACAAATTGATGGGCAAATTGATGTGGTTAATAGGACTTTAATTCAATTGTTAGGGGCAATCATAGAGAAGAACATTAGACTTGGAAGGATTGTCTACCATTTGTGGAGTTTGCATATAATAGGGCTTTATATAGCACTACTTATTGTTCACCATTTGAGATTGTGTATTGGTTTTAACCCATTAGTTCCTATTTATTTATTTCCATTGCCACTTAACAAGTCTGTGGGTTTTGATGCTGATTCTAAGGCAGATTTCGTGAGAAAGCTACATGCACAGGTAAAGATTAGGATTGTAAAACAAAATGCTAGGTCGCTTCAAGGGTGAACAAGGACAGGAGACCCAAGAATTTTCAGCCTGGAGATTAGGTTTGGGTGCATTTTCGTAAGGAGAGTTTTCCATTGCAGAGGAGATCCAAGTTGAATCCTAGGGGAGACGGTCCATTTCCGATGCTTGAGAAAATCAATGATAATGCCTACAAGAAAAAATTACCAGGTGAGTATCCAGTAAGTGTCACATTTTATGTTACTGATCTGAGTCCATTTGATGCAGGCAATGATTTGAGGACAAATCCTTTTCAAGAGGAGGGAATGATGAGATCCATGATGAGAGCCAAGCCGGAAGAAGAAATGTGGATCCTCTTGAAGTGCCGCTTGGACCGATCACAAGAAATCAAGCGAAACGATTCAAGGAAGCACTTAACGGGTTGATAAAGGTTGTCCATGAAGCTAGAAAGGATTGGAGCAATCATGAAGTTGGAACGGATTGGAACAACCATGGGAAGACCCTTGCTTTTATACAAGTCACACCGGACATGGGTTAAAGAGGGCGTGTATGTTCAAGGCACGGCCGTGTAGGAATTCCAAGATTGCACAGAATCATACACGGCTAAAAGGCACGGCCGTCTATGGAGTCAAGAAATCCACAGGAAGGTACACGACCAGAAGTACACGGTCGTGTATGTGGCCGGAATGTGCACAGAAAAGTACACGGTCGTGTATCCCCTGCCGGCTAGCATGTTCTGTTTTCGTGTTTTTTACGCAACTTATCTAAGCTACGTCGTTTTAGACTTGTTTTTCACGAATTGTAACCCTAGTATAAAAGCTCCTAGGGTTTAGAACAACATAGAATATACATCTTTGAACATTAAAACACTTTTGAGAGGCATCTCTCTTGGTTCTTCAAGACTAAATCGAACTTATCGGATTAATTTCCGTGGGTTCATCCCCACTTATCAATCGGTCTTCCATCCCGATTGTGGCGTCTTCATTTTATACCAAGGTTCTTGTCTCACTTATAGACAATGGGTCGCGATTTCCACTTTAGGTTTTGGGCGTCTTAGGCACGAATTCCGAACGTATTGGTATTGGGTTTCGTCACGGGTTGGCGTGGTTCCTATCACATAGCTCTTTTTTTGAGATGGGTTGTCTGTATTCTTTTCCTGTTAGTTTCACCATGTTGACTGCTTCTTGTCTAACTCCAGCCTCATATTTTTCTTTCTCCCATTTTATCCTAATATAATGGGGTTTTGCACCTTCTTCTATAAAGGCTTCTATGGGGCCTTTGGATGGTTACCCAGTAACTATTATTATAAGCAAAACTCCACTAAAGGTATGTACTCATTCCAATTTCTTTTAAAGTCTAATGCACAGCCCCCAGTAAATCTTTTAGTATTTATATAGTTCTTTCAAAGGGCCTCTTTCTTGGGGGAATGCTATACCCAAAATATAGTTTGGTCCCCAAACCCTTTTGGGAGGGTACTCTAGAATCTACTACAACCTTGTTCCTATTAGAAGTGATTGTCACTGGTATCCGTGCAGTCTAATATCTTTGTATATATATCTAACCAGTTTCTCCCTTTGTATCCCCTCTAATAGGTATAAAATAAGCAGATTGGGCAATCGTCCATTTTAACCTAAAAAGCATCTCTCTTTTCCTAGTTACAGAGGGCTGTAACAAAATCCCTTGTCCCTGCCCCATTTCCACTTAGTACAGAAAAAGGCTATAATTCTCTAGTGTTCTTTGGGTTCTATTTTGATCTCGGGGATGTGAGATCTGTACTATTCACTATTTCTCTCTTCATGTTTTTCCACCAATAACAACTCTTCAGTCCCTTTTTAAAATTTTGGGACTTCCAGGATGTATTGTTTAGGCGAAGTGATGCACCTCTTTCATTATCTCTCTCTTCAATTCTGATCCCTTTGGATACATGTCTTGTTTTGTACCACAAAGGGCCCTTCTCATCTAAGTTAATTCTGGGGCCTTACTTTGTTCCATTTTGCCATTGATCTTTAAAAAAATCCTTATCTTTCCCTTTTAACTCGATCTAATTTTTTCCATTATGGTTTTGGGTGAACCTCAAGGGAGCCATTTTTGCTCCCACT
>JBBMOL010001480.1:0-38331 GCA_037954665.1 Laguncularia racemosa | reverse complement strand
CAAGCCCCTGCCACAGGGGTTTTAAACGTGGCCCTGGGACCGCTGCTGCTTTTTTCCCGCGTAGCTCGTTCCACGCCCCGCCCCGTATGCCTCCATAAAACCGGGATTGACCCGCGGTTTGCCCGCTTATTTAAACTGGCACCTGACCAGGCCTCCTTCCCAAGGGTTTTTTTTTTTTTTCAATTTTGTTTTTTTTTTTCTTTCTCTTGTTTTAAAACTATAGTTTGAAAATTTGGAATTCCATATTAAAAAAAAAAAAAAAAATCAGGAAAAATAAAAAATTTAAAAATTTAAAAACCCAAATTACTGCTGTTTTTTTAAAATCCTTTCCCTCCCGATCAATGTATTTTTTTTAAATTTTTATTTTATTATTTTTATTGCTTATCTATTTATTTTTACAATCATTTAAAAAGGTTTTGATCCCAACTAAAGGTTTCTTTTTGCATAACTACGATAAAAGAGCATAAAATTTATTTTTTAGCTTTATTCAGACGTGTTAATATGTTTGTAACTTAGCTTCCAGTTAAATTAATTTGCATGCCCAAATTCGGGGGTATTTTCTAATATTTGGGATTTTTAATATCTCACGGGGTAAGTTTGTTTAAATTGGAAAGATGTCTTTTCAAAACCTTTTTTGCAGATTCGGTGGTTGTTTTAATGAAAAATATTTAACTTTTTTTTATATATTTTTGTTTTAAAAATTTTTAAAAATCATATTTGCATAAATTTTTTTTTCATGACGTCACAATATCTCAAACAGGTGGGCACCCCGAGCAATTAAATTTGTTTCTTAAAGAAAAAAAAAAAATTAATTATCTTTTAAAAACTAACATGAAATAAAAAAGTATTTTTTCCCTGATCCATTTTGCAACCACGTTTTTAAATATCCAACTACCCAAATAAAATCAAAATTCAAAAACATTTGGTATGGATATCAAATTTTGAGTAGAAACCAAAAATTTTTTAAATTCTTTTTTACAGTAATAAAGTATTTTTCATTGGGGAAACTTTAAAAAACGTGTACAAAAACACCCCACAAAAAAATTGTTTTAGGTTTGGGAATGCAATCAAATAAAGAAAAAAACCCAATCAAATTTTAAATATATTTTTTCATTTACCCTTCTTTTTTTTAAACCCTAAATCTAACCTTTTTGAAAAAACCCAAATTAGAGTAGTATTTTTTGGCTTTTTTCAAAACTAACTTCTTAAAAATTTTGTCCGTATTTTTTATCATAATAAATTGTTTTTGAATCAAAAAAAATTTCCCGCTTCCCCCAAAACATAGCCCTTTAAAATTTCCTGCTTCATCAATTAGAAAAATTTTTCCCAATATTTGTCTTTTGTAGCTCCAAATTTTAATTTTTCTTTAAAATTTAATTTTAAAACTTTTAAAAAACTTGAACAAATTGTTTAAAAAACAAATTTGTACCCCTTTTTTCCCTTTTTAAAAAAACCCTTTTTTAATTTAAAAAATTCATTAAAATTTCATCCAAACCTAACTGCTTTTTTTTATTTTAATGCTTTCTTTAACTTAAAACATAATGTATTTTTTTTCAAGTTTCAAAACCTAGGGGTTATTCAATAGAAAACCTACTTTTCTTAGTTTAAAACCATTCGAAAAAGTACTTTTAATATCCCAATTTTTTTAAAATGTTTAAAAAAATTTTTAATCGGTTTTAAAAGCAATAATGTCTAGTTCTAATTTAGCAACAGGTGCATCTGTTAAACCTAATCTATTTCTTCTTCTTGTGAGTATCATTTAGTAACTAATCTAGCCTTATTCCAAAAATGTTTTTTCCCTTTCATCTTAAATTATTTTTTAAATACCCACTTTATATTTTTTAATTTGATTTATCTTTTTGGGCTTGAAATAGATTTCCCCCCCTTGTTTCTTTAAAATTTTGGTTTAAAATACCTCTTTCATTGCAAATTGTTCTAGTTTTTCTATCTTTAAGAGCTACCTCTATAGAAAAATAGGCTCTATTTTTTAAAAACAAAACAATATGAAATTTTAATTTTTTTTCATATTGGTTATTTTCTAATGCCAAAATTTCCCCATTACCAATAAAAAACTTAGGGAGATGAGATATCCCATATCCCCAATTCTTGGGAAAAAATTTTTTTGAGCCCTTTGAAATTTCAAAAAGGAAAACTTTGGCAAACCCCTTTTTATTCGATTTTATGGAAAAATCCCCTTTTAAATTTGGGTTTTACAAAGTTGTCCTTTGGAAATTATGATAATCCTTTAGTGTTAGAATTTGAACCCAATCCTAATCCTTCATTTATTGGATTTTTAGATAATCTCTCATTAAAAATTAGTGGAGTCTCACATCCCAACATCATTATTAATTTTACCTGCAAACTTTATATTAATTGATTCTTTCATAACTTTAGTTGACTTATTATATTCTTATAAGCTCTACTATTCAAAGAATAGCTAAGAAAGATTACTTCACAGCTCTTTACTTAAACATTCCAAGATCATAATGATTTGTTTTTAAAAAACATTTCTTCCAAAAATATGAATATGAAAATGTATGCTTCCTTCCTCTAAAAGTTCATAATACATTTTATTTGTAAAAACCCTTTAATATGGGACTTGTTGATGATATAACAAGCTGGTGAGGTGACTTCACCAAAAATAGTTTACTATACTACTAGAATTTAACAAAGTATGGGTCATTTCTTGAATGGTTTCTTTTTTCTGCTCAACAACTCCATTCTAAAAAGAGTATATGGTAAAAAAAACTTATGGTAATGCCATTCTCTTTACAAAAGGTTGTAAACTTATGATTTTAAAACCCCTTTTTCTTTTTTAAAATCTTTTTGCAAATTTTTCAAGAGATTTGAATGCATAAACTCTTGTGACAAAAAAAACAAAATCCATACATGCCTTGAAAAATCATTTCCTATAACAAGGCCATATTTGCTTTCACCAAGACTGAGTGTTTAGGTAAGACCAAATTATCCATGTGAAGAATGTTGAAATCACATTTTTGCTTTTGTGAGGAAGTAAAACCAATTTTTTTCTTTTTTTGGAAGAAGAAGTTCAATGAATATCTTCCTTGATATTCAAACTATGTAAAACTTTTGTGAGATCTTATTTGCTAACTTTTAAAGTTGATTAAATAACATGTCCTAATTTCTAATGCCTTTAGATAAAACATTGTCTTTTATTGTTAAAATTTTCCATCGCAACTTCCATAAGTTTAATTTTATATGTTAAAGAACACTACAATAAAGGAGATCCATTGTTTAGTAGCATGGAATTGAAAGAAAAGGAAATCTAAGAGGTAATAGCCAAGGTCCATGCTCATAAACTTGGGCATGTTGAAGATCATGTGCATGATCAAAGGAAATGCAACAGACATGAAGAATAGAGAGGATCATAACCATGAACACTGTCGTAAACTTGATTGTGAACATGTACATGGCCATGCACACCTTTGAACACGTCAAGGGATACTTATTTTATGTTTTTTTTCATTATTTTCTTAAAACCCATGTTATTAGGATTAGTATTTAAGGGTTGTTTTGTTGCTCTATTAGTAGTAAAAAACACTTTTGATAGTTACAACATTTTTTAGAAGTTGTAAACGTTTCCTTTCTTTGAGAGTTTTTTTCAATAAAAAGATTTTTAATATAATTAGATTGATTTTTTGGTTTATCGAGCTTTTTAATTATATTGTTCATTAATTTCTATTCTCATGAGATTATCAAAATAGGATTCAATACTTTAGTTCAATTATTTATTTGATATTTGTTAATATCCATTTTTTTTTTCTACTATATATATAAAAGCACAAAAAGACATTATCTTTATATCACTATGTTTGAGGATCATGTTTGGATTCCACCTAAGATCCGAGGCAAACCATTTTTTTTGTATCAGAGCTATAGGGGTGCGATAGGTGGCCATTAAAATTTGGGTGAGGAGGCAATGCACTACAATTAGCAAAAGGTAATCTTTTGCTATTTTGTTGATTAGATACTGTTGCTAGATTTAGGTGATTGCACTGTTATCTATTTTGATGGGAGATCATTTGGGATTAAGCGAAGTACCTAATGAGAGGAGTAAGAGAAATGGCTTATCACTATGTTTGAAACCCTTATAGAGTATGTAATTGAATTGAATGATATGATGCAAACTCTTATGGATAGTTAGGATGAGAATTTTCACAATCTAGGGCTTAGGGTGGTAGGTGCCATTAGGGATACCTTACAAGAGGGTGTTGTCGATGCTATAGTTAAGCGAGTTGGCAATAATAACATGGGAGTTCAAAGAGGAGTTAGATAAGGTATAGGTTGTAGGGAAGTTGCAAATAATCCAATGTTTGGTGAGGAAGATGGGATTTAAAAGGCCAAAACATAAAAGGGGCTTGGGGTTGTGAAGTTAAAAGTTCCTTATACAATGGTACAAGTAATGCAAGCAAGTGTTTTTTTAGTGGGAAGATAAAGTGGAGAAGAATTTTTTTTATTATGAATTGATGAAGATTGGTGTGGAAAAAAGGGGGGGAAATTTTTGGTATTTATAAATTTGACATTTGACTATAAAATAATTATTAATATTTTAAAAAATATTTTATAATTTTTCATAGGAAATAGAATTACTATCTAAAGGAACATGAAAAAATTTATTACAATCATCGCTTTGTAACTACTATTACAAGCAAGATTTATCAAAGAGGCTATAGACTTTGAGGCAAGAAATCTTAAGTGTGAGGATGTTTTGGGCCCAATTAGATTAATCAAGATGGGTGAATTGATTAATTACTTAAAATTTCACTTTTTTCGCAAATCAACTAAAACTCTTGACTAATAAAATCACATGAATAACAATAATGTGCAGTAAATAAAAAATAGAGAAAATAGAATGCTCAGATATTTATAGAGGTTCCCCCTCGAGCGTCAGTCCTCTCTTCTAACTCCATGCCGAGGTCCCGGTTTTCTATACCAGTTGTGTTTTCACTATATCAACAAATTGAAGATATACAACATAAGCCTCTTCAAGGCAAAGTCTCACTGTTTAGTCTTTCTAGCTTCTTCACTAAGCTAATCACTCAACTACAGTGATGAAACAACAAACAATTCCTTATTCACGAAAGGAATTTCAACAACATCAATGAGGAATATCAGATTTCCTCTAGATCACATGTATATGTTAAGATTTTTGCTTGAAGATGTATGAGTCTTTTCTTCTCGGTGTCGTTTTTCTTTCAACAACGTTTTTCTCTTTTTCTGTTGTTAATCAACGTTTTCCACACACTTTTTTCATTTGAATTAAACACTTTATATATGGAGAAAACATAACAGCACTTTCCACGTAATAATCTTGAATTTATTTTTGAATTTTCAATTAAAAAAAGTTGGATCTGTTGGAGAAGATCTGCATTCCGTAATATTCTTGATAAGGATAAGCTTGGATAATTAGTTGACCAAGATTTCTTTGGATATATCTCTTGGATTAAGTTTGTTGAAGATATCCCTCACATTGTGGAACCATATCTTATATAACAACCATACCCTCTTATCCTTTTTCTTTGTAACTACTGGATCTCCCAAAATAAAATTTACAAATATCCAACTTTAAATCTGGATAAAACTTGTAAATCTTATATGATCTCACTTTATCAAAAAAATGAAATCTTTGAATAAAATCTTGTAAAACTTTATGTAAATAAAAAAAAACCCTTGATATAAAATCCAACTTTAGAAAAACAATCAAGTATGTTACCCAAAAATACTTGACACGTGGAGCTAGGCCTTGAAATTTATTAAAACTATCGATATAAAATTTAGAATGTAATCTGGAAAAATTCGTAACAGACATGAAAGGTTCTGAAAGTGCTTCTGAAGAAAACCTGTTAACTGTCCCCCTTTTGTTATGAAAGTTCTGAAAGTGCTTCTGAAAGGTTAACACGATAACTACAGATACACTACACAACTTCTGAAACACCTTCTGTCAGAACAAAAATAGTTTATTTTAATACTTTTGAAGGTTTTTGAACAAGCTTCTGTCTCCTTGTTCAACTTTAGAAAAAATTACGTTGCTATCTTCTGAAAGCTTCTGACAAGCTTAAACATTCGTTACACATTATTTCTCTTTTGTTAACATCAAACTAAATTGAGAAAATTAACATTCTCCCCTAACATTAACAGAGGAGCACGTTCAATAATTTAAGATGATGAGTATCAAGTATCAGGTGTGCTATAAATGAACCCATAGAGTGAACAATTCCCAAGATTTTATCGCCAGGTCAAATTTGAGATAGCTAGTGTGGTTGAGTTGCAAAGATTTGATACTTTTGAAGAAATAATCCAGATGGCCATAAAGGGTGGAACAATAGAGGAATAGAAATAACCCGATCTTTAGAGGAGGTATGGCTCAAGTTATGAGTGGCCAAACTGGAGAGAGTTTTCATTAAAAACCCGAAGTAAGTGTAGTTTTTTCAAATGCCAAGAGTAGAAACATTTTGCAACTCTATGTCCAGTCACCAAGTTGTTGTTCTTGGAGGGGAAGAAGTGTTTATAAAGATAATGAAGAGGATATAAAGGGCGCTAAAAAAAAATTAAATCAATCAAAGGAGAGACAATACAACTTAGTGGGGACTTTAATGAAGAGATGTTACCTATTATGCTAGCAAATTGACAAGTATGGATACTGATAATTCAAAGGAGCAGAAAAAAGGGAAATCTTATTTTATATTCAAGGAATAGTGAAAGGTAAGCCAAGTTCTTTTATAGTTGATGGAGGAAGCTATGCTCATTTGGTTTTTGTAGCTTTTGTTCATGGTATTAGGTTTTGCAAATTAAGACACTTCCAAAACCTTATAACTTACATTGGCTTGGAACAAAGAGAATGGTGTGGGTTAGAAAGCATGTTAGAATGTCATCCACTATTGGGGAGTATAGTGATGGGGTTTTATGTGATATGGTGCCATGAATGTAGCAAATATCTTACTTGGAAGGTTGTGGTAATCAAATCATCAAGTCATTTTTTTTGGCTACAATTTTCATATCCCTTTACAAAGGATGGTAAGAAGATTATGTTGAAGGCCATGAGTTCAAGTGCTTTAAAGAGGGGTTCGAAATCTAAAAAAAAAATTTAGGGGCAATAAGAAGACTTTATATTACAAGAAGAAAGCTTCATTAGACACTTAAAAAAATTTCATATTCAAGGACAAAAACCTTTCCAATAGAGGGGAATGATGTGATTTAAGTTGCTACTTGTTCTTTAAGCCTTAGAAGTATGGCCGAAATGTAAAGGAACACTGAAGTAGAGGAGATCATTGTTTTGAAGCATGGAATTGCTAGAAATAGAAATCCCCAAAAGGTACACAGCCAAGGTTCACACCTATGAACATAGGCATATTGAAGATCATGTACAAGGTTAAAGAAAAATTTGGTAAAAAATAAAGACTAAAAGGAACATGGCCATGAGCACCCAACATACTTATTTTATGTTTTATTGTGTTATTTTTCTTAAGACTTTCACTAATTACAAGGGTTCCATGTTATTGGGGTTAGTATTTAAGGGTCATTTTGTTTCTCTATTAGAAAGAAGAGACATTTTTTATGTTATAACATTCTTAGAGGCTGTAAACCATTCCTTTCTTCTTTACAAGATCTTTCAGTAAAAGGACTTTTTAATAATAATTAGATTGTTCAGGGGTTCATTGGTCTTCTAACTATTTTGTTCATTGGTTTATGTTCTTGTGAGATTATCGAAAAAAGATTAAAACACTGTAGCTTAATTATCTATTCAATAATTGTTTGTATCTATTATAAAAATTATATATAAACAAAAAAAGACATCATCTTTATATCACTGCGCTATAACAGATCATGTTTGGATTCCATCCTAGGATCTAAGGCACATAGCTTAGGCCTTCTAAAGTTTAAGTTCAAATTTCTATTTTGATAACCTATAATCACTGAGCTTCTTTTCTTACAAACAATATTTTTCAATATGATCAACCTTATTACAAACATCACAAGCATAAGGTGTAGGATATTGATACTTGTTCTATGTTCTTGATTCCGATGTCTCTTATTATTTCTAAGGTTATATCTTTCTTTATAGTTTTATTATGCATTTCAATTATAACCGTTTTCCCTTTATTTTGTTTTACACTTACCTTAAGATTTTTTTTTTGCTACTTTTTTAACTTTAAAAAATACTATTTTATTTAAATACATTCAAAATTTCTCCTTTCTCATATCCTAAACCATGTTTTAATGAACTAGTCCATTAACTAGATTTAACATTTTCAATTTCTTATAACTTTCATCAACTTATTAAATGTAGCTTTTATTGATTATGACAAAGCTTCAACTCAGATTTTCAAGCCCCTTTTTTTCTTCCTTAAAAACTAGATTCTCATTTGCAAAGGCTTCCTTATTTAACTTGCAACATTTCATTTTTAATTTTCACATTGTTTCACTCTTTTGATAATTTTTGTCTTTATCTTTCAAGATCTTATTTTCATTTTTCTAGTTTTGGTATTTTTTCTTTAGATTTGACAAATCATCTAACATCTAACATTATATCTTTAGATATAGATTGAAATCTAAATTAGAATTTACCTCAAAGTTTTTCCATTAAATAGAAATTGGCTTCTTTATCTTCTCTTTCTAATTCTTCTGCTTCATTTTTCGACTCATTAGGGCCGCTCCAAGTAGCTATAAGTAACCATTTCTTCTTCTTCTTATACTTCTCCATCCTTTTTGTGAGAACTGGAAACCATGATACTTGATATATCTAAGCTTTTTACACTCATAATATTGAAGATTCTTCTTTTCTATTCTTTTCTTCATTGCTACTTTTGATTTCATCACTTTTGGTTATATTTCTTGCAAATGGTAGGTTTCTTACCTTTTTTCTAAGCATTTTATTTAATCTTCGAGCACGTATTGTAACTTCCTCATCTCCACCATTTAATTCTTCATCATCTTCTGCTGTTTCTCTTTCTTTGAATGCAATGGTGCTACTTTTTCTTTCAATACTTTTTAATTTGGGGTACATCTACTTCATAGCCATCAACTTACTTCTAAGTTGACTATGCATTAGTTTAGTCAAATCATATGCTTCCTTAATTGTAGTATTATCAGATACCAACCTTTAGGTAAAAAACCTCAAAAAATTTTTCAAGCTAGATCTTGATCATTGACTTTCTTATTCAAGGATAGCAACTCATTTGTCATTGCTATGAATCTACTAAATGTATCTTTGGTTTCTTCTCTAGGTAGCATGTTGAAAAGCCCATAGTATTGCATAAAGAAGTTGACTCTAATGTTCTTGGTGGTGTCTATCCCTTCCTATATTTCACATAACACATCAAAAATTCTTTATTGTTTTGCATGATGAGATCACTTTGAATTCTAAACAAGTTGTGGTCACTTAGAATTTAAAGGAGCTATGGTTGTGAGTAGAAGATTTTTTTTTTTCTTTGAAATTTGCTTCTACCTTCTTGTTTTTCATCTAAAGTATTGACATGTTTCATATTCTAATGCCTTAATGAAAGTTTCCACCCTAATTTTCAAAAAGTAAAGTTAATTCCATAAAAATAAGGTGTTTTAATGGTTTGATCTATCAAATTCTCTACCATTGATCTTTAAAACTTAATCACTATCAAATTAAGCTTAATATCAATTATTGGTCCTAGTTAGTAATCAAGAGTGGTGAATTGTTTACTAGATTTAAAAACATTTCAGAAAATTTAATTTTAAAAAAATATTCTTTGACCACTAATTAGTGAATATCGATTCGGAATTTTATATTAACTTTGTAATGGAATTTGCAATTTATAATGAATAGTAAATAAATTGCAACAAAAATAAAAGGAGTAGGTTTCAAGAAAATGAGGTAGCGATACATAGTGTTTCCCGCCTTATGCGTTAGTTCATTCTTCTAGCCTCCATTGATAGGAACTCAATTAATTTAATTAGTTCAGTTCACTATATTAAATAATAAAACTTAATGAAATACAACAATCAATCACTCTAAAACCTCTCTCTAGTATAACTTCTAGTCATTTCTCTACCCTATCTCCCCTTACTCAAAACTTAAGCTAACTCACAGGGAAACTACCAAAAAGAAAAGAAAAGAAAAGAAAAGCACTAAAATAACTATGAAATAAAGTTTTCCGACTATGGGGATATAACAAATAGTGATTCTCTACAATTTTAGTTCAACACATAAAATAGAACAAGTTTTTTCTCTTGATCAAAAACTATGTTCACCTTTCTAATTTTTTTTGTATTGTTATCATATCTGTGTTTTCCCATCTTGCTTTAGCTCCATATTTATATCTTATAAGTAATGTTAAAATCCAATTTTTTTCCTTGATCATAACCTATTCAATATTTCATCTTTAATTCTTTTATTCAAATATCTTGTTTCGTTAACATCTATATTAAATGTTGCCAAAAGTCCTATTAATGTTTTAAAATCCTTCCTTTTTTTTACTCTCGAATCATTAATTTAGTTTCTTGTATAAAATATCTTTTCAACTAATAAGAAAATCCATGATATTCAAAACTAACTTTAGTGGGAAAGGATCAAACATATTACCTAAATATGTTCAACCTTTTAAAGGGGAGTCTTGACCTATAATTAATAATTTCCTTTATTTTTTATCTTGTATTCTGATGTATATCATTTCTTTTCTTTTCTTTGGAATCTTCCTGATTGTCACTATGTATTGGAATGAGAATCACGACTATTTATTCTTTCTATCTTTTACATTCAAAACTGAGTCATTATTCAAAAAATCATACCTATTTCAATTAACTTCATTCTACATACCTAAAAATATATCAATAATTTACAACCAAACACATACCTTTTTCTTTCCTTTTGGTTTATTTAAAAATTACAATATTCATTATCAACCATCATCCATATTACTTTGTTAACTTTGTTAGCATTAAAACATTTTATCATTCTCAAAAATTTTAAATTTTAAACATTACGCTTCTCAAAATATGTTTTCTATGTGCTTTTATTAATGAAAAATAAGTTGTTGATCCCATTTCAAATATAGCGAGTTTAAACTCTTTTGAATATTGTTTCAATATACAAGGTTTGTTTTATGCCCATTTAAATAAAATTCGTGTGCAAAACATATAGAAAAAAGCACTTGAATGAGATTGTTACATTTCCCTAATCGATGATCTGTCGTAACTTTAAATGTGTGGTAAATTGAGATATATATTAGGGTGTGGCTCATATTTCCCCTAGGGACAAGAAAGGAAATGGGTTTTCATGGATAAGGAAGCCACCTTGGCGGGGGTCTCAAGGGGACAACGCCCTTTGGACACCGAAAGGCTTTTAGCAATTAACCCCATGCTTGTTCATTAAAAGTTTGGGCTTAAGCCCATGAATAACTATTATTATTTATTCTCTTTTTTACTTGTAATTATGTAATAAGAACGAGAGAGTGAGGTACTAATTATAGTGGAATCATCTGCTAAATGTAGCCCTAGTTAATTGGAAAAACCAAGATAAATTTTTTGCCTTTATTTTTCTTCCTCTTTTAATTAACTTCTTTTTATGTGTCGGCCCTAACAATATAAACTAGATTGTTTTTACTATATTATTTTTTTTTCCCTTTTGGCCTAAGAAATTTTCATAAATAAAAAGAAATTGTAAAATTTACTCATAAAAATTTTGGGTTCTAGTAATTAATCTTGATTTTTATATCAAGGTTAAAAACACCTTTTTGAATAAATTTGGTTGATATTGTTTTGTGCCTTTTTGAAATCTTTTTATTTTGTGCATAATCTGGGCTAATAATTAATGAACTTTATGTGAACAATTATAATTATGGATTTTATTAATTAGGCCCCTGTATCCTTTACTAGGTTGAGCCTAAAAAGATATTGTAGTTTTATATTTTATTTGGGGTTATAAACCCATAGATAATATGGTTTTAAGTGTGTAGGGGTTGGAACCCCAAATTAAAAATCCATTTGTAATTAAATTTTTTATTTTCTAAATAGGTATTTTAGAAAGTTACAATTTTAGTATTAGAATTTGGGAAAAATTTGGAGGCTTATATATTATTAAAACACGTAAAGAAGTCAAAAGGCCCAAAGGAATTGCAAGCTGATTTAAATGGATTTTTAGCCTTATGACCTTGAAGTACAGGCCTAAGCTTGGTCTATTCCGATGATCATTACATTATTATTTTATTATGGTTTTTGCTTTATTTATTTATAGTATACAAGTTGTTGATTTTAGTCAACATTAGTATACATGTTAGGTGAAACAAATATAAATCCCCTAAATATATTAAATTAGGTTAACAATGCCTTCTAGATAAAAATTATAAAATAGTCAAGATTTAATGTAAGTTTGTATAGCTCAATTGTGGGCTTATGTTAAACCATTGTAATTTTTATTATTTATTAATAGGTTGACTTAAATTAAATTGTTAAATTTTTTAGTTAACTAAGGTTAATAATTTTAAAGAGTTAGTATTGGACTTTAAATTATGGAATTATTTTAAAAGAGTTATTCGCTTAATACAAATTTTGTTGGTCCTAAATAGCAATCAAGGGAGAGTGGGGGTGCTAAGGGGTTGAATTGATTACTGAAAAAATTTTAAAACCTTTTATAAAATAGATTTTTAATATCGCCTTCATTATTATGTAGCAAATTTTGATTAAAATTTAAGTTTGACTATGCATTGGAATAACTAGATAACACAAAAGATAATCAAACTTTAACAATGAAAATGAAAGAGTAAGGGATCAAAAAATTAGGTAGCAATATATAGTGGTTCTACCTTGTGCATCAATCCACTCTTCCCGCCCCCACATACTGGGATTTGGTTGCTTTTTACTATAGCTTTTCATTATATCAAAAATTCAATCAAGTGTGTTACAACAGAAAAACATTCTATAGTTTGTATTCAATCAATTTGCAATCACTTCTCTGCTTTTTATTCGTTAGCCTCTACAATCAAGCTAAATTACTGAACTATAGAGAAAGACAAAAAGTTTATCTTGAATTTTTTTGGTCATGAGAAGTAAAATATGATTCTCAACACTCTAGCTTAGATACAATGTTGTTAAATCTTTTCTATGTCTCTTCTCTTCAATTCCTCTTCACTTGTTATCTTTGTTTGAATCATGTTGACCTATTTATAGGTTTCTTCCTAACATTTTTACTAATGAAAAAGTAAAGTCTTCAATTTGAATTCATGCTTTCGATATTAGTTTTGATACACTTTAATTTTCTTCCCATAAATCTTTAAATTTTCTGTTGCAAATCAAATCCAATTATTTCAGCATTATGACTTCTTTCTCAAAATAATCCCAAAATTATATTCCTACTTGTGTGGAACGTGTCAAATATTTACCTAAATATATTCGCTTGTGAAGGTTTTGTCTTGACTTGTAATTAAAAACCCTTTTTCAAAAATTTACTTTTCTTTTCATGCTCAAAACTGTACCTTGAAAATATTTCTTTGAAATAGTACTTACTTCAAAACTGCCATTTTAGTCTTTCGGTCATTTATTCTTCCAACTATCAAAATGTTTTCCAATATAGTTTTAGTTGTCCTTCCGATACTTTTATCTGTTGTAAACCTATGCTTCTAAATATTTTCCTATCATCCTTTATACAATAATTTGATTATGCATTTGAAATATTTTGCTGCACACGAACTTGTGTAGTACATCAATATTAGAAATATTGGAGGACTCATTTATGACTAGTGTATTATTCATCTACAATGTCACTCAAATTGTAGAAGCAATGTGAAAATATGTCTACAAGAGAGATATATGCTCACATGTAGGAGTTATTCTAGGTTAGTGCTGGGGCAAGCAGTATAATACATCCCAAGCCCAATTTAATTATAAGATGGTTGAAGGAAGCTAAGTTAGGCCCCATGTTTCTCAATAGCTTAGGCTCTAAACTGGAGGACATCTTAGCCATAACCTGATATTATTTTCTTTTCCAAATTTTTTCTCCTAGTTTACATTGATTTCAACATGAACCCAATATAAAGCCTCTAACAAATTTTTATTATGCAAAGACAAAAAAAAGGACAGTAAGTCTAAGTCAAAAGCATCTTAGCAAGTTCTCTTCATTCACAAGTCCAATAAGAGGAAGGCTAGTGAACTAACAATTCAAAGGCTAACCAGTAGAGAATGGTGAGCAGTTAAGTTAAAGAAGGGGCAACCATTGGTCCCAAGTGGCAATCAAAAGTGGGGTTGGGGATGTAAATGGATTGTTATAAATTCTTAACTTCCTCTTAAAAACATGAACAAAGAATCCCCTTCAATTAACAATAGTACATTTGGTTAAATATTCAGACTGTAGTATCAAGTACGGAGGGGGGGAGGAATTAAATAAACTATAGCAACTGTAGAAGAGTAAGAATAAAGGAAATTTGGTAGTGATTTATAGTGATTCTACCTTATATGTCAATCCACTTTTCCCAAATCTTCACTGCTGGGGACCTAGTTGTCTTCACTAGAATTGTTCCACCATAACAAACTAATGTGCCTAATTTCACTTACAAGCACAATTAAAAGACTCAAGAAAAGCAAACTCAAGTAAAGGTGAAACCGGATCCACAAAGGGGTTAATTCCGTGAACCTTAATGAAGATACAAGGAAAATCCAAATGTTCAATGATGCAATTGTGAAACCTCAAATAAATATCTTCTAACAACACCCTAATCTCATATAATCCATGAAAATAATCCACAAAATTCAAAGAAAAACCCTCAATTCCAAGAACCCCTTTTCCAATAGTGAAGAACACGTTTTCAAGGGAATTCTTCAATGAAGATTCGAATTCAATTGGAAAGTACCTTAAATAAACTCAAGAATTCGTCAACAATAAGAAGTAATTCTGACCAAGAACTATCTCAATTCAACCCTAGATATGACATACTAGAAAGAAAAGAAATCACAACAAAATGAAATTGATACAACTCACAATTTCAAGGTGTTGCACTCGCCATAATTTCAATCTTGGTTTAAAATTTTGATAAGAGTCTAAATGACAATTAGGAACCCTAATTCTCACGTGTAGAAGAAGTGTTTCATCTCCCAAAATAAGCCTCCTCAAACCCTCTTTTAAAAGCAAGTATTTATACTTGCTACTCCTAGGGTTAAAAAGTGCTCAAAATTACAAGTTTGCCACTTTTAAGGTAGCTAGCCCTAAATGAAAATTATAAGGAAATAAAAGTGCCCCCAAAACCAAATACAACCAAAAATAGTTCATAAAAGAAGAAATATATAAAAGAAATGATCTTCAAGATCCCGATCTTCTATAGGATCCATCGGCCCAACTCATCGCCGATTCAGGTCGGCCCATGGATAACCCACAAGCTGAGTTCTGAGGGAGTTTGTCCATTACCCTATAAAATATGATAAGTGTGCCTATTGGAAAAACAATAAAAGAATAATAGAAAAGAGGTTAATATAAAAATAATTCCGAGGTCGATCTGCTCAAAATGGGCCTCATCGCCAAATTCGAATTCCTTTAGTTTTTGCCCTAATGATAGGTCTTGTCAATTTTGTTTCCCTTATCATCTCTTGGGCCTCAAAAAGATTTGTCCTCAAATCTAGTAGATCAAATGTAGTGAGACTTTGTTTCCTTTTAGCAACCCACCTGAAAAAAATATCTCTGCAGAATCCCAAAAATCTGAAATACTACAGGTGGTGATTGTCTTCTCTCCTCCATTTCCAAGATGTATCTCATCTGCAACACAAATAATGACCTATTGTCCACTGAGGTGTCCCCTATCTCAACCCATTTTACTGATATTGTATTCTCCTTTTCAAAACTCATCTGTATGTCGCTGATCTGATGGTCTTCTAGTGGTTGGCCAACTGCTCATTGCCCTCTGAGACCTCTGAAGGTGAACACAAATGTCTCTGAACATTCTGGCCCTCAAATGATAGACTCATTTGACTCTGATCCTCATAATATCCAATGGTGTACTCAACTGCTCGTGAATCTCTAGTGTCTCTAAAGGAAAACCCATAACTAACCCTAAACATTTTGGTTTCCTTGGTAATATACTCTTAGAAAACCTAGAATGAATAGGATTGCCTCTATTTTTCCCACTTTCAAGGCTAACTATATACCCTCATAAAGTGTACTATACCTCTGAAGTTTCAACTACAAAGCTATCTCATACTTCAACCCAGTACAAAATTGCTAGGGTTTGTTCAGGAGGTTCAACTGATCCACATCTGATCACTAGTGTCTCAAACTCCTATACTAATCTCCACTATTTTACCCCTGTCTCAGTGTCTGGAGAAGCATAAATAACTCATGCCTGTAGTGTTTCGGTACAAACCTTTTCCCTCAAACTCGTTTAAACGTCTCTCCAAGTGTGTATTTCAGTCTCTCCATCAATTCGCTACTGATCACCAATTTTCCACCACAAAGTGGCATCCCCTATGAACTCTAGAGCTGCAAGGCATACCCTGGGTCTTCATCAATCTCATAACACTTGAAAAGACCCTCAACTTAGTCTTCCCAGTCTAAGTAGTCATTGGCGGAACCCTTACCATCAAATGAAGGCTTCTGTAGCTTCGCACACCCTAGTCCTCGAGGTGGTCTAAATTCCCTGTCCGGGTATGGATTAACCCAAAATTATCATCTCTGCCGTCCCTAAGAGCATGATAATCTCCTTCTACTCTAGGTGGTGCCTGAAGGTTTATCACAGGTGGTGGTGGTAATGTAAATCCTATCAATTTTTGTTGCCAATGTAGCACAATTGTGGTAAGGTCCTGAATTTGGGCTCATCTAGAGTTCTTCTACTTGTATTTCGACGACCTATTTCTGCCCCCCACTTGGCTATTGGCCTTATTGCCAATGTCCCCATTCACACTATCATATGACATGTTTGTGGATGCGATTTATCTAAAGTAAAAATGTAATCTAAAATAATTTGTAGCACACTCCCTTCATTTCACCACGTCACAATAACACGTTTGGATAACAACGCACACACTTGTACACTCATGGTGCAACAAGTCGCCAATGCAACAAATACTTCTTATCACTTCAAGTAGAGTAGAATAAGTGAAGCACAAATAAATACTTCCAAGTAGTTAAGATATTGAATTCAACTAAGCAAGTGTTTAAGTAATAATACTCAATAACTTTCACACTTAAATGCTTATATTTAATTTCAAACTTCACTACTTAACTCCCTTAATTAGCCACGGTTCACACTCACACTTTATCTTAATGTGTAGCACCATACTCCACACAACTCCACAAAATTTTCACTACCACACACCCTCAATCCGATGCACTCACTTCACCAATAACTCCCATGGCAACAACAAGAAAATGCACTCCACTTCCACACAATGATAACAAACGACTACAGCAACAAATACACTCTACTTCCATGGCAATATTAACCAAGATAACTCCCCTTTCCAAGTTCTAACCGCAACTTTACAACAAATAGGTAGAAACTCAAATTTGAATTTTAATCTCTTCACTAATTGCAAGCCCTTTTTCAATTGGTAAACAATGAATTCAAATTCAAAAAGCAATCATTAAACTCCTCAACTTAATTGCATGTGTTTGAATTCAAATAATTCCTTACTAATCAAAACTCAATGCAATATGCAAATTTTTACCTCACCAATTCAGAATTACATAATGGAAATCAAAACAACAAACTAAAATCCTCCTCCGTGCCACAATAAGCCCGGCAAGGATTTGGTAAGTTTTTGCAAGTTCCAAAAGTTGTTGAATTAAACAAAACTTTATACTTCTGCCCTTCCATGAAAATTTGTGATCATGAAATGATACAACAACCTTCCAATCCAACTCCAACAAACAGAAAATTAAAACCCAAAATATTTCCATAAAAGAAAAATTTATAAAAAAATTTGGCCTTCAAATCCCGGTCTTTAAAAGGTTTCCATCGGCCCACCCCATCCCGGGTTCGGGTGGGTTCCATGGAAACCCCCCAAGCTGAGTCTAAGGGAGTTTTTCCTTTTCCCATAAAAAAAAGATAAGTGTGCCTTTTAAAAAAAACACAAAAACAAAAATAAAAAAAAAAAGGGTTAATTTAAAAATAATTTGTTGACCCAAATAGAGCTTGAGACTGCTATTTCTATTATGTTGTTTTTGTTTCCTAATTAGGTCTTAGTATATTGTGTTATGTAATTTCTTTTATTGTTTTCTTTATGTTTTTTTTCCCTATTTATAATAGGTATAAATACTTGTTGTTTAGGTTTTGTTTTAGGGACTTTAGATTAAACACAAAATTACATTACCGTGGGGGAGATTGTTCCTTTCACACAACTCTTATCAATTCTAACCTAAAGGATTGTAGTGAGTTTAGTTAGGGATTTTGTGAGTAACATCAATCATTCTTAAGTCCTTTTCCCAAATTATCACTAGTGTGTAATATCTGGTTTGCAATTGGTTTTCCATTTGTTCATCTTTACATTTCATGCAAATTAAGGATCATCACAATTTAAGGTCACACAATTGGCTTGGAATTAGAATCCATTATTCTTCTTACTCGAATTATGTTGAATTATTCAATTGGAGCACATCAACAAAACACTTATATTACAGAACAAACATAGAGAAAAAAATCATTATATATTATATGTTTTCTCCCCCTTAATATTGTATTACTTTCTTTCCCTTTTTGTTAATCATAAAAAAGAAGAAGAAGAAGTTAATATAAGGATACCTATAAAAAGTCATGCAAAACTTTGTATGGATAACAAACATAAATTTCCATTCGTCAATGATCAAAGTATTGGTAGTCAAGAAAAAAAAATCATTACATCAAACAAATAATAAGGTTAATAATAGATATTCAATAGATCACTCGAAGTCGTTTTTTTCCTTCTTAATTGTATCTTTCAATATACTTTATAAATTCCTTTCTAAATTTCCTTATCTCTTCTTCCATGTGTTTGACCATCTCCATCCTAACTGCATAAATATACACTAATCATTTTTCAAGTTTTTCTACATTTGGGGTTGATCAATGGAGCTTCTTCATGTTCTAGTGAAGAACAGTCATAAGGACAAGTTTTTCTAATTTTGTGGCTAGTGGTAATAGGTTCTTAATCTATTGTAGCTTCAAAAGGAAATTCATTAATTTGTTCTTAGCTTCTCAATATCTACTAATTTAGAGGTTTGTTGGTGATCTCTTCAAGTTATTTTTTATGAGTATCTTTAGGGGTAAGCTCAAGTAGGATGGTTTTAAGGGTGTTGTTTCTTGTTAAGCAGCCTATGAAGTTTCCATGATTTTTTCACTTGATTTCTTTGCTTTATTCTTGCTACGACTAATTCCCTATCTTGTCTTAATTCTAAGACCTTCCTTGTCTACCTCTACTTTGTACTTCCTTCACTAGCTTTATAAGTCTATTTATTAAAACCCAAAAATAAATTTTTAGATGCAACTATGTGATTGTGGTGGAAGCCCCTCTTCTTGGAAAAAAAACATTTATTTATTATTTTGTGTAGGATTCGTATGTACATAAAAAAGTCAGTTATCTCTGTTTTCTACAATAAAAAGCTATTGGTTTTCCAAAATTCATTATCTTAAAAGTTCATCCTTTTCCTAACTCTATAAACCTACTGTCCATCTCTAAAATTTAAAAAAAGAAATCTAATCCTCCCTTGTGATTTCTACTTGTACACCATCAATACTGGAAACTACCCTAGACTCGTTATCTTGCAAATTATTGTAGAATTCTTTTATAATGTCCTTAAAAAAAACCGTTCCTTAAATTTCCTAAAGTTTTTCATCCTTTAGTATGTAGAATTTTTCTCTACATCTATTCTCCATTTTTGAAAGATTCAAAACCTACATACCATACCCCAATGATTTCATTTGAACTTTTACTCCTTTCTAATGTTTCCCCTTTTTTTCCTTGTTAGGGTTTCCTCTAATTTCTTTTCTAACTTTTATGTTATAGTGAGATCATCTTCTTAGTCTAAATTTTTCACAATTGGTTCTATGCTTAGGACAGTGGAGAAGTTTTGATTCTGATTTTAGAAGGCTTCCTCATATTGATTTGATTTTGAGAAAGAAGATGTTAAAGTTTAATTTGGATTAGGCAACTTCGAAGAGAGAGATTTTATTATTGAGGCTTTAATTTTCTTTAAATAATTTAAAATTTTATTAATTCCCCTAGTTTATTTCAATAATTTATTTCAATATGCTCTTTTAAAAGTCATTTTCAATTTTTAGTAAAGGCTCCCCCTAATTTTTTTTTCATCTTCTAATTTCCTTACAGATGCGGCTTTTCTCAATATATAGGTGTATCAATAAGCTTTTACTTTTAAAAAATAGTCTTACAAAATATTATCAATTCTTATCTAATGAATATAAAGAGGGCTCTTGAATATTCTAAATTAAATTATTGGCAGCAAAGTAGATACATACCTTTTCAAGAAATGCCCAACTCGTTTCCTAATTTCTAAAAACCCCTTGTTGTTTTAGAAAACTAATTCCCCTTTAAGCTACTTCCTTTCTTGATGCAAAAATTCTATTTGCCTTCAAAACCCACACAAACTTAGGTTTTTTTTAAAAATTTAAACTTGTAACCTTGCTTTTCCTGAATTGATTTTTGCCAAGCAATTGATACTTGTAAAAACAATATTTTTCAATATGTTAACCTTGTTACAAAAATAAAAACATGAAGTGATTTTTAATACACACCCAAAACCCTTTTTTCAAACTTACATATCTTTTCTATCAAATCTATCCTGATTGACAAAACTTCTTTCTCCGACTAGATGTCTCCCTAAAAACTAATTGGAATTGTTGTTTTACTTTCTCTTAGTTTACATATCTATTGTTTATTGCATTTTCTTTCTAATTGGTTTTGGACCCCCCTTGCTTCTTTCTTTGCAACTACTTCCTTACCTTTTTTTTGTTGTTGTGTTACTTGTAATAGGTGCACCGTGAGCTAATTTTTTTCTTTCACAAACATGGTTTTATTTATAGCATTTGAAATTTCACCTTTTTCAATTCCTAATCCACTTTTCAAGAATTAAGTCTTTATGGTAAAAACATTTACAATTTTTTCATCACTTTTATTAAATTTATTGATGTATTATTAAATGATTGGAAATGATCATCAAGTCTTGTCTTAGGGCTACTTATTTCTTCCTTCAATGTTAAAAATTTTCTTCTATCACCTTTTTTTTTCTAATTTTAAAACTGATTTTCATTTTCAATAAATTTAAAGACTAGCCCAAAGGGGCCATGGACCCCCCAAGCCTAGCAATTCTCAATAAATTACATCTCCAACCAATACTATAAACGTTAAAAATATGGAAAAGGAAAAGGCAAATAAAAATGGGCCCAGTGAGAAGGGTGTATTGACCTTTTTTAGGCCAAGAAGGACCATTTGTTATTGACCTTTCAAGTATTTTTTTATGTAGTTCATTAAATTAAATTTAAAAAATTATATTATTTTAGAATATAACTCACAAAAGTATAAAAAAAACACTAGCGTGTTATTATTGATTATTAGTAAAATAATTTTTCTCTTAGCCTTTATGTATCAACATTAAAATTAGGGTATCAACATAATTTTTTATTTCTATTTAACAATTCTCCAACACTTCTTTAAAGAAAATGAAAAAAATTAAATGTTTTATTATACCAATCTCTCTTGTCAAATGTAGAAGGTATAATAAGAAAAAGTATAAAAAAGTTTATCCATCTTAATCTTTTTAAGTTATTCTTAACTTTTTTAGTCTTCGACTTTTTATTATGTTTTTTTTCCCTTCCTTTTAAATTTTGTGTCAAGTTCTTGAAAATTTTATGAAAAAACTAGAAAAAGTCCCCCATCATACCATTTGATTCCACTTCATGCTAGCAAGAATAAATATAAATTTCACAAGTGTCTACATTATTAGTAACAAGATCTATGTAAAGGGATTTTTACAAAATCATTAATAGAAATGGAAAATTTAATGTTTTTAGTCATTTTGAAAAGGTCAAAACTTAAATGAAAAGTTACATGCAAGAATTCTATTGAAAAGTAGCAAAGTGAACACATATATAGAAAAGTTCAATAGAAACTATTCATATAAATAAATAGCTAGAGGTAGCCCCTTTTTTTTTTCTTTTTATTTTTGAAGGTTACATAATCTCTTATCAAAAGATTTGCTAGCTCTTCAAAAGATGCTATTAAAAGGCAACCAAATTTATATAAGACAAGATATTTCTTATTTTCTAATTCTCTTTAAAAATTCACATGTTTAGTAAAAATCCAATCAATTTTTTTTTTTAAAATTTAAAATTGAAATATCAATCCCCTCACAACCCCACCGCCACCATCGGCCCCCCCCCACCCAACTTTACAAACCCTTATGTCTATCCTTTATAAATCATTTTCATTTGCTATGAGAGAGTTAATTTGACCTACAACTTCTTTTTCATAGTGCATTCCCAAATTTTGGCTTTCAATAGTGCGCTTGGTAATTCAGCACACATCTCTTCAAGAATGGAATCACGGCTGGAGTTAGATTCTAACTTCACCATCAAACATATTTTTTTTCAGAGGTTGCTCTAAACACTTTACTTTAACTTTTTTATTCTTCTAATTTACTCCACATAGTCATTAGTAACTTATCTTTCTTCTCATGATATTTTTCTAATTTAGTGACATTCCTATCCGATATGCCTAGTCCCCTAGCATTCATAACATTTTAACTCTTTCTTGTATATTTACTTGCTTTACTTGTGTTAGCATTAAAATCAAATTTCTTACATTGGTTCTCGAGTGCTTGTTAAGGCATCAAGCTAACAAATTGGCAAGGCTTACACTTAAGGAAATATTGTAGAATTAACAAAAATAATGGCAATTGTATTAGTCAAATAGTAGTATAGGGTGAGTAACCAATGTAGTTTTTTTTCAAAAAAGGGAAAAGTATTAAAGATTAAACTAGGTACTAAACTATGTTGATACAAAATCTAATCTATGAAAGCAAAAAATGAGTTTAGCAAGCATGCAATTATAATTAAAAATAAGGAAAATTCACAATTCAACAAAATGTAAATCTAGTAATTTTGCAACAATTGGGATTAGATCCTTCTTACCAATGAGTATGGGGGTTATGCTTTAATTTTACGAAATTGTTACTGTTATGCCTTAAGGATATTTATATCAGTGTAATATGAATTTTGCCACACTTACAAGACTCACATTAAGTTCTTATATGGTGGGCCTTATTGTTGAGAAGGAATATTATATTAACAATTCCTCACTATATTTTACTTTTAAATTAACTAAGTCATGTCACTACTAGATGATCTTGAGAGCCCAGAGCCCAATCCAACAGTGTAAATTTGGTGTGGTACTTCAACTATGGGGCCTTAATCCCCAATCTTAATTGTAAGAATTGAGTCCTAGATTCTATTCAAGGTTTTCACATCCTATTTTGGTAGCAAAACCTTGTAGCTCAATAGGAGGTGATATCACATATAAAGAGCCATGGTACTTCTTGTGATAATGGATCGCTTTACATTATGTTTTACCTACTATTCCCTAGAACTAGCTAAAATTCCATATTTACACATAACACAATATTAAAAATTCATTCACAAAAACTTTATTTAAAATTTAAACATAACCAACATTCTTTAAGCTTTGCAACTTATTACCCATGGAAAATAACACAATAAGCACAATGCACATGAATACAAGTATAGAGTAAGCATTTAACATAATAGAGAATGAGTTAACACAGTATTTATAATTTGCAACTAACATCTGAATCCTAACTTCTACCATTAAATGGTAAACACGTGCCACCCCTCTTAAAAATCTACATTAGTAAATGATGCATTTTAGATAGGAGGTGATATCACATATAAAGAGCCAGGGGACTTCTTTTGATAATGGATCACTTTACATTCATGTTTTACCTACTATTCCTGAACTAGCTAAAATTTCATTTTTACACATAACACAATATTAAAAATTCATTCACAACAAAAAACTTTATTTAATATTTACATAACCTAACATTTTTTAAGCTTTGCAACTTATACCCATGGAAAATAACACAATAAGCACAATGCACATGAATACAAGTATAGAGTAAGCATTTAACATAATAGAGAATGAGTTAACACAGTATTTATAATTTTTCCCAGCTAACATCTAAATGCAACAAGTCTACCATCGAATGGTAACACGTGCCACCCCTCTTATAAATCTACATTAGTAAATGATGCATTTTAGAGAAACCCTAGTTAAGGTTTTGCTCCTACTATCTAGACCCTAATAGCCCTACCATCTAAATGGTAGGAGAGAAAAAACAATTCTATGCAGTTTTTACACCCTTAGTTTCTCAATGGCTAGTGGGAATCAATCTTCATTTTCCCAAATACCAACCAAATGTAAATAACTCACCATCCCAAATGCCATGCCCTATTTCTAGTGTTCTCTTATGTTTTCTTTTGGACCAAACTTAAGGGCTACCTTCTAAAGGGTAACCCCTAGACCTATAAAAAAGTGGAACAATACTAAGTGATTTCCTATTAAAACTTGAAATAATTATGCAAAAAATTGCTAAAAGCAAGTGTTCAACTATGTTAATCATGTGTATGTGATTTATATGCTATATTGGTGAATTTCATTTCATTTTCTTTAAATCATACAAATTAATGGAAAATCAAGTTAGATGAGTGTATAGTTTTACACACTATCACTGTATGCTAGGGGAAACCCAAACTTCTAGTAGAATCCTCAATATTTTCCTTACCAATTTTGCATCATCTATATTATTCCCAGAGATTTTAGTTCATTGGTTATAGGAGTAAAACAAATTAAATGTATTTTTTTTTCTCTTCATTCAGTAAAACTCAAAAAACTTCATAAAAGTTGCATAAGTTATTATTTTTTGTAACTTTGATGGTTTCTATTCCTTCAAATATTCCTGATATTGTACCCCAAATTTCTTTTACTGTGTTACATGAAGATATTAAATAAAATTCTAAAGTTGAAATAGTAGAGAGCAAGAGATTCTTAGCCCTTTGAATTTGCTTCTACCTTCTTTTTGTCTTTTACTAAGGTTTCAATCTTTTTTCCTTTTTCTCATCTATCGTTCCCTTTAATTTTTTAGATCCCCTTTCCAAATTGATATCCTAAAGTTGATAGTCGTATTTTTGTAGGGGCTTATCCAAATTTTAATAAGAATTTAGTGCCATCAAAATAAAGGTGTCTTTTTCTAAAATAATTAAATATTTTACTTTTGATCTTTATACCGACCAATTTTAAGCTTAACTCTAAACTAATTGTTGGCCCTATTTGGCAAAAAAAGGGGGTGAATTGATGTTATAACTCTTTTTCTTCTTTTTAAAAACACGTTTGAAAAGTCACCTTAGATTAAAAAAACTAACTTTTTAAAAATACTGAGACTGTAGTATTGTGTGGCTATGGAAAAATTTAAAAAATTGCAATAAATGTAAAAGAGTAAGAATAAAAAAAACAATAATGAAAATAATATTCACCCTTTTGTGTCAATCCACTCTTGCGCCTTTCCCGCGAGGGCCTAGTTTCTTTACTTAAAACATTCCCTATATCAAACAAATTCTAAAGTTTACAATGTAATTAAGCAATTGCATAATCACGCCCCCTACTTTGTCTCACTTAGCTTACTCTAAGCAATCCCGTAGAACATATTTTTAAAAATCTTCAAAAAAATTGAATCACAAGATCTCTTTAAGGAAAAACAACCGAAACCCTAAAATTTTGTTTTTAAAAAAAAGTTGTGACTCATATTTTGCTTTTTTTTCGTTGTTCTTTTTTTTTTTTCCAAAAAAAAATAAGAATCATTTACTTATTCAAAAATTTGTACATCATTTTCAAATACAAGGAACTTTTTTTATCTAAAAGTATTAATACTTTAAATTTAAGGGCATCTAGATTAAAAAAGTTAAATACCACAAATTTTATGTTGAACTTCTTGATTGTTGGCAAAGTAGTCTCCCTACCTTTTTTAAATTTCCCCTTATTATGAAGAATTGAAGCTTCTAATCTTACATTAGCTTCTTTATATTTTGAACAGTGTAAAATCGTCCCAAGGAAAATTTACACCATCTTCAAGCCATTTTACTACTACCAGTTAATCTACTTAAATCTGAATCTATCAAAGCTTGTACTATTGGCATATAATCACCTTATTCTAGGGCCCATTAGCTCTACTTGTGTTATTTTAAATCTATTGACAATGAGCATCCAAATGTAAATAAGATGTAACCTACTTCATCTCAAGTTAGACCCCCCTCTGTTGCATAATCATTGAGAGGGATGCATCTGTGTTGAGCTTTATGATTCCTACTTGTGGGTTTTGGGCTAAGCACATTTGATTGGTTTTTGTGTTTAATGTTTCGTTCCCGAAATGGAAAAGTCTAAAATGCAAGTGTACTTCTACACTACTCTTCCAAACGCCTAAATCAAATTCCTCGCTCCTTTATATTTTTGTTTTAGTCTAAACCTCCAAAAAAAAAAAAAAAAACCATAGAAGATAAGCAATAAACATGATTTCCCTTTCGTTACTTTGTTTGAATTTTGTGGTCTACTACGACATGAAATGGGCCCAAAAGATCTAAATTTGATCAATGGAGGGAGATTCTATAACCTTGAGAGTTGCTGCCAGTATTTTCTAAAAACCCTGCAATCAAAGAAGCAATGTTTTAACCACGTCACTCACCATGTGACCCAAAACTAACATCACGAGACTATCTGTATGCCTCTCTTCTTTTAAACATCTTTGTGAGAATTTCTTTTCCTTACAACTTCCATAGGAATATAAATATTTTGGGGGATTCTATTATTCCAAGAATAAGTGTGTTGAGTGATTGAAGGCTTTGCAAGTGCTTTAAGAATCTCCATGTCTATTTGTGGAAAAAATTTCCATCCTTTGATAGTGTCCACTTTATGCAATCTAATAAGGAAGAATCACATGAAATTTTTGGAAATCTTCGATGCATGATCTTGCCCCCAATCACTGTTATAGTAATTCCATGTTCCATCACCATTTGTTCTATAATCACTTATCTTTTCCATGCAATAAATTGATGATGGCATCAAGTGATAAAGTTCGACATCTTATACTAGTTATCAAGCAAAAAGTTACTATTTTCATTCTGAATCCTAAAAAAATATAATCCTTTTCCTGTGATTTAGCTTTAATAATTCTTTTTCAGATCAGTGAATTTGAGTTCTTTTCCTTTACTAAGATGGGTGTGAGTCCCGTATATACTTTGGATGGAAAAAATTAGCAAACAAAGAATCACCCAATCTCAGCCACCACCAAAGCTTATGTCCCATATTTTGACTATCTTCAAATTTTCAGATACCTAACCTCCCTCTTCACTGGGTGTGTAACCTTCTTCCAAATTTTATCCAATGAACTCTTTATGGTTTTTTCCCGGGGTCTTTGAAAAAAATCTTGCAAAACATCTTTCTAAGTTCTTAATTATTGATTTAGGAGATTTCTATGCTTATATCACATATAGAGGAATGGAGTTAAGGATGCTTTTGATTACAATTAACTTGTTACCTTTAGAAATCCAGTGATTTAAACCCAATTTTCAATTCTATTCTTTATTTTTTTTACTAAGTAGAAGAAAATGTTCTTTCTTTTCCTCCCAACAACTAAAGGACAACCTAAGTACTATAAAAAACTCATCTCTTGAGAAGCCTAGTATTTTCTTTGCTCTAACCACTAAGGGAGAGGGATCTTCCCCTACAACTAAGAAGGCACTTCTCTTTCTATTTATTCTCTAGCTCGATATGTTCCCAAACACTTAAAAATTTATTGTAACTTGTTTATTGATTGGAAGCAACCATTAATGAAGAGTATGCAAGCATCGCAAAAGCCAATGAGAAATGCACTTAGGATAACTTGCCTAAAAAGTCATCTTAAGTTTTTGCTAAATTTAAAACATTGAAACCTCTCGATAACACGTTTGAGCAAATAAAAAAATAAGATAGGTGAAAGTGGACCCCTTAACATAAACCCCTGAAAACTTGAAGAAACCTACAATTTTCCATTAATTTTCAAAGAGAACTAGTATTTTAAAAAAAATAGCCTGACACCATGTGATGGAAGGATGAACAAAATCCATGACTATATAGCACATTCATTAGGAATGACCAATTCACTCTTCATGGGCCCTTTTTTCATGTCAAGTTTGATTACCAGATTTCTACCTCTTACTTTCTTTTTTAAGGAGTGTAACAAATCATGATTTATTAAGATATTTTCCACAATGTTACGACTTTTTATAAAACTCGTTTGATTTTTTAAAATAAACGCTTTGGAGAAAAGTGTTTAGTTGATCAACTGGTATCTTTGATATGATCTTGGCAATACATTACATTATACTAAAAGGCCTAAAATCTCTCATCTTTAGACTATCTTTTTTGGAATCAAAACAATTTTTGTAGAAGTAAAATATCTTTGAAGAGGATGCCTTGAAAAAAGTAAACTTAACGCTTTCATGTTGCTTCTTTCAGATATTCCAACTAAAATTAAAGAATGAGTTACCAAGCCCCCTCCAGACTCACAGTCACATTATCATCCAATTATTGGATGATTTTCTAAACTTCCTTTGTTTTGGAATGGATGTAGATGATTGTTTCCCCTCCTCAGTATCCAATCCCTTTAGCCATTCTGGTTTTGAAAATTTGTAACATCCCCCTATTGGAAAAGTTTTTGGAAATAATCAATTTCTGATTTTTTTAATTTCTTCTAAGTCTTCAAGCCATTCACTAGTCAAATCTTTAATTCTTGTGATTCTTGATTTGCACTACCTTTATCTAATGATTGCATGGAAAAAACGGGAATTCTAATCTCCTTCTTTCAACCATTTTACTCTGCTTTCTGTTTGAGCAAATTGTCCTCACAAGCTAAGGAGAAAGAAAGGTGCTCTTAGGCTTTGTGAAGTGCAATCCTGTTGTCTTAAGTTTCAGTCACTTCCAATACTTTTTCTAATTTATCTACTTCCTTTTCCCAATCGTACACTTGGTCAAAAACATTCCCCACTATACTCTTGTTCGATTCTCTTAAATCATTTTTTTTTTTTAGCTAGAGTAATTTTGTCTGCAGTTTTATTAAGCCTTTACACTCTATTGGACAATCTTAACTTTTTTTTCATTACATCTATTAATCCCCCTGTTTAGTCCACACATTGAGAAATCTAAATGAACTTGGAGATTTAATCTAAAGCTCTTTAGTTCTTATTAGAAGAGAACAGTGATATGAACAAGTCTTGCTTAAGTGTATCACTATAATGATACATTTCCAGCTATGATGAATTGAAGAACATAACAACTTTTGAGAAACTTTGGCTGAATGCCTTTCATAATTCATGTTCAAGTATATATATACATCGGGTGAATATCTTTCCAAGAAACTATATCTTACAAACTAGGAAAACAAATCTTCCTTACCAAAATATACAATACAAAATATACATGCCATATTTACAAACTAGTCACGAAACAAATATCTAAATATTCACGGTCGTCTTACACGGCCGTGCCTTCTAGCCGTATAGCAGGCCGTGTTATGTTTCTAGTAGCTACCTGACACAATACACGGTCGTGCTTTCTGACCGTGTATTCGGCCGTGTATGTTTCTAGGAGCTACCTGACACAATACACGGCCGTGCATTATGACCGTATAGCCGGCCGTGTATGTTTTTGGGAGCTATCTGACCAAACAAAGGTCGTGCCTTCTGCCCGTGTATCCGGCCGTGTATGTTTCTAAGCTACCAGACATTCTTGATTGATATCCCCCCACAAATTGATACGGACGGATCAATAAGCATCAATTTGCCAACAAGAAACTGATGACGCTGCCGAGAAAGAGCCTTAGTAAATATAATCAGCCGTTTGAAGATCAGAAGAGATATGAGGAAGAGAAATAACACCATTATCATAAGCTTCGCGAATAGAATGACAATCCCTTCAATATGTTTTGTACGCTCATGAAAGACAGGATTAGCAGTTAATCTGAACAGCACTAGTATTATCGACATAAAGAGAGGTAGACCCAAGTTGAGGAAAACCAAGCTCAGCCAACAACCTCGAGCCAAATGATCTCAGAGCAAGCAGACGACATAGCACGATATTCGGACTCCAGTAGAAGACTTAGACACACAATCTTTTTTCTTACTCTTCCAAGAAATTAAAGAGGTACCAAGAAACATACACCAACCAGTAATAGAGCAATGTGTATCAGAACAACCAGCCCAATCAACATCACTATATGTGGTTAAGTGAATAGGAGACTCCGTAGAAAGAACAAACCATGATGAGAAGTCCCTTTTAAATACTAACAATACGACAAGCTGCTGCTAAATGAAGATGTGTAGGTGCTTGCATAAATTAACGAACTTGTTGTACAGCAAATGAAATATCAGGACGTGTAATAGTCAGATAATTGAGACTTCCAACAGTTGTCGATATAGAGATAGATCAGATAGAAAGTCATCATCATTTCGTTGATATTTAACATTCACTTCCAAAGGAGTATCAACAGAACGTCCTCTTGGAGACCAGCTAAAGCAATAAGTTCCTCAGTATATTTATGTTGATGAAGAAAATACCAGCAGAAGAAGAGCGAACCTCAAGACCTAAGAATAAGTTAACGATCATAAATCCTTCATATGAAAAGAACCTTGAAGACGCTCCTGTAACTGAGACATCAATTGAGTATCAGATCCTATGATGACAATATCATCTAACTAGACTAACAACAAAACAATTCCCTTGTCAGTCTTGCACAGGAATAATGAAGAATCATACTGACTTTGAATAAAAGAGAAGCTAGAGAGTATTACGAAACTTCTCAAACCAGGCCGTGGAGCTGTTTTAAACCGTATAGAGACCGTTTGAGCTTACAAACATCATGTGAGGGTGTGGAAAACAATCCAGGAGGAGGAGTCATATAGATATCTTCCTTGAGGTCCTCATGCAAAAATGCATTCTTAACATCCATCTGTTGTAAGAACCATCCTTTAGATGCAGCAATAGATAGAATAAGTCAGACAGTTGTCATCTTAGCCATAGGTGCAAAGGTCTCTTCATAATCAATTCCATATTCCTGTCGATTGCCAAGAGCTACCAACCTTGCCTTATATCCGTCAAGGGAACCATCAGATCGAATCTTAAGAGAATAAACCCATTTCAACCAATGGGTTTAACACCAGCAGGACATGAAACAATATCCCAAGTGTGATTGTCTTGAAGTGCTTGAAGTTCCTCTTGCATGGCTTTTATCTAACAGTCTGTTTAGTAGCTGAGAATAAGAGGTAGGAATTGTAGTATTAGTTACAATTGCAAAATAGCCATATCTATCTGGAGGACGAGTGTGCCGAGTTGATCGTCGAAGAATCATTGAGCATTTTCAAGAGCAGGGTCAAAAAGGACAAGTCCAGGCTTGAACCGTTTATCAAAATAAGAGTCATCAAAGTGAGGAAGCACAACAGTATCAGATGTCGAAAGATGTTGCTGAAAATAGTATTCATGTTCATGTTCAAAGAAAATCACATCCCGAGAGATATGCCATCGATTATTAATCAAATCATAACACACAAAACCTTTATGATTAAGACTGTAACCCATAAAGCCACATCGAACAGACGAGCTGACAACTTATGACGTTCATGGGTAGGTAAATGAACGAAACAAACACATCCGAAAGTATGTAGCATATGATAATTAGGATGTTTACCAAACACTCGTTGATAGGGAGAATCAAACTTCAATTGTTGAGATGGTAAGCGATTAATCAGATAAACGGCCAGTAGATAAAAGCTTTGGTCTAAAAACTTAGCTGGAACAGAAGATTCTAACAACAATGTGCGCACCACATCTAACAAATGTCGATTTTTCCATTCGGCAACTCCATTTGCTGAGGTGTATAAGGACATGAGCGTTGTGAAACATACCCTTGTTATGAAGAAATGCTTGAAACTCATGAGAAATATATTCACCACATTATTAGAACGTAAGATTTTAATACAAGTGGAAAACTGAGTTTCAATATATGTTACAAAGGTTTGAAACACAGTAAACACGTCTGCTTTGGAATGCAAAAATAAATCCATGTAAATCGGCTGTAATCGTCAATAAATGTCACAAAATATTTATACTGATCATGTGAAATAATCGGTGCAATTCCCCAAACATCACTATGAATAATGTCAAAACATTTATTGGCACGACTATCCAAAACAGGAAAAGACAATGTTTATTTTGCCCAGTTTACAAGGAGAACAATCAACTATAAACTCTTATCTATGGAACCGAGAACACCTCTTTGCAACAAATGATTCAAACAACATTATTTGGATGTCCTAAGCGTCTATGCCAGATGCCAGCCTTATTTTCAACAACTGAAGAAGCTAATGACAAAGTCCGAGGAACGGTAAATTGTAATGGAAATAACCTGCCCACTTTAGGCTCCTTCGCTATCACCTTCCCGAAACTTGATCCTACACAGTACAACCATTTACGAGAAAAGTGGACATCACAGTTATTATCCACCATTTGCCCAACAGAAAGTAAGTTAGTAGATAATTTAGGAGAAACCAAGACATGTCGTAAGGAAGAGCTAATATCACCAACTGTTGTAATAGGAATATTATTTCCATCAGCAACCTAAATGTGTTGAGTACCAGTATATGGATGTTGATTATGCAATAAATCAGATGTGCCAGTCATATGATTTGTGGTGCCGGAATCAACAAACTAAGGAACAGAATTAGTAGTCTTACCTTTCTCTTGAAGACCAAGAGCAGAGAAGGCAGAGAGAATCATCTGTTAAACCATATCTGGTGTGAGAACATATTGATTTATTACCAGCAATTGTGGATGTCGAACCAAGATTGCAAGAGTCGGATACCAGAGCATGAAAAGCTTGTAGCCTTCTGTTTTGAGGCCTTGTAGGACGCTCCTTAATATATGTCCTTTTTGCTTGCAATAATTACAAAACTTCTTACTACAATGATGGAAAATATGACCAAATTCTTTGCAGCTATAACACTGCATTGTTCCCTTTCCTCAAGTCTGAGCAGCATATGCAACATTAACTATTCCAGATGATCCACCAGTTGCCACAATAGCGGCTTGTGTCGCCATCTTTGTTCCTCGTGCAACAATTCACCAAAACATACATCCAAACAAGGAACTGGATCTCTATTCAGCAACCCAGCCCGAGCGGTTTCAAATTCAGGTCTGAGCTTCATCAAAAATGATCACGATGACTCACTTCATGAACAGCCTGAAGACTAGCCAAACTCTCCTTTGACACCTTAGCATAGATAATACCAGAATATTCACTCCATAAATTAAGGAAGCCAGAATAGTATTGTTCAATTGAGAGATTACCTTGACTATTATTACTCATATCAAGTTCCAATTGAAACCGTCTTACAGTATTATCTTGATTGCAGACGCGCTTTAAGTATTCCCATATTTCTTTTGCTGTGCCAAAAGATCGTAAATTGTTCACCATATGAACCTCAATGATCCCAAAATCAAGAAACAATCGGGGCATCCTTTGCCTCCATTGACCACGATCTTTCAACTCTGTAGGAGCTGGAGAAAGACCCGCCAATATGACCCCAAAGCTCCTTCCCTTTCAAAAACATCTTGAACTGAAATTCCCATGCGCCATAATTTTCCCCGTCAAACTAATAGCTAAGAGTTCATGTGTTTTCTCAGGAGACATTCTAAACAGAATTGTCACTCACAACTTGATTATCAAAAAAAATTGTTGATTGGAATAATCAACCTAAAGCCAAAGAAAAACCAAAAACAAACCAACAATTCCAAGACTAAAAAAAGATTTATGGATTCACACATACTCAGTTGTGTGGCTCTGATACCATAACAACTTTTGAGAAACTTTGGCTGAATGCTTTTCATAATTCATGTTCAAGTATATATATACATCAGGAGAATATCTTTCCAAGCAAACTATATCTTACAAACTAGGAAAACAAATCTTCCCTCTACCAAAATATACAATACAAAATATACATGCCATATTTACAAACTAAGTCATGAAACAAATATCTAAATATTCACGGTCGTCTTACACGGCCGTGCCTTCTAACGTGTAGCAGGACCGTTATGTTTCCGGTAGTACCTGACACAATACACGTCGTGCCTTCTAACCGTGTATCCGGCCGTGTATGTTTCTTAGAGTTACCTGACACAATACATGGTCGTGCCTTATGATCGTGTAGCCGGTCGTGTATGTTTCTGGGAGCTATCTGACACAATACACGGCCGTGCCTTCTACCCGTGCATCCGGCCGTGTATGTTTCTGAGCTACCAGACATTCTTGATTAATAGAACACTCTATCAAATCTTTTGCCAACATAATATGTACCTTTCAAACCCAAAGAAACAAAGAAGTTTCTGATGTTGGATATTGGAGGTTCTTCCTTTAGAGAATTTCCCCACTAGTGCTAGATTAAGGGATGATGCTCGGTCGTTTTTCCTCTTCCTCTGTGAATGGTATCGTTGGCTCCCTTTGTATGTCATCAGACTTTTGTAGACTTAGGTTGATGCGTATTCCTTTTGCTTCAGTAAGGTAGCAAAAGAAGGTTTTGCCTGAGTCAATGAAGAACAACACCAAATTTAAGGGAGGACATTAAGATCTTAGGGTTTCCATCGCTGGTTTCTCTCACCTTTTTTGAAAGTAATGTAAATGTTTATGTTGTAATGCTAACCTTTTTGTTGTTCTTTTGTTTTATATGTTTATCTCTTATTCTTCAATTTTACTCCAATATTTATACTAAATATCCCAACAATCTAATTCATTTTGAGCGTTACTCCATAAAAATTTCTTTAGAAATTTAGTAGCTCTAATATGGTAACATTATCTACAATAATCATCCTAATTTGAATTTCTTGTTTCAGCTATGAAATATTTTATTGTTCTTTCCTCGAGATTCTCAGTAAATAAATACTTTCCATTTCTTATTCTTTCTTTGAATTCTAAATCTCCTTAACATGTATGGTGCAACTTTAAGTAAAACTGGTCAAATACATTGTCCAACTATATTCAACCAATGGGAAGGTCATGACCTATTCTTTAACTTCTAAAACCTTTTTGACTTTTAGAAATCATGTCTTCGAAAAATATGATGTTAGAATGTCCACTTTTGATATTTTTAAACTTTAGATATTAGACTATTTCGATGAGCTCAAACCCAATTTCCCAAATTTGTTCATCAAAATTATTTCTAGTACATCTTTTCAATCTTGTATTTTTCTAATTATTTCATGTCCTACAATCAAGACTACAAATGCATTCTTCCCTTTTAAACATAATTATTTTATCAAGTATATAATTTGTTATCATCAAAACCTAATAAAAAATCATTCACCCCTCATAAGCAAATTTATGCCCAATTTTGATGAGAGGGATGCAATTTGTTTTCATTTGGCAAAAAAGGGCCACTAGAAGAGAAGCTGCAAATTTAATACAATAGAAAGATGTCAAGTGAGGGTAACAACTCAAGTATCTTTATGGATAGATGAGATCTGTTTTTTTCCTATTGCATGAATCATAATACAGGATGTGGTTCTCATATCAATGTTGACTTGCAAGTCTAAATAAGAGTAGGAAGTTGTTTAAGGAAGAAGTAGCCCAACAAGTAGTTAAGGGAGCTAGGTTGTTGCTTTAGTTGTGGGAATGTACACCATTTCTTTACCTAGTGGCCTTATTTTGGAATTAAACAATTGTTACTATGCTCCTAGTTTTATCAAGAACATGCTTTTGGTATCATGTTTAGTACTAAATTTGTTTTCTAATTTAAAACAAATGATTTATTTTATTTAAATGAAATGTTTTATGGTGATGGAACATTAGTTAAGGGTCTTTATTTTATTATACTAGTAAGCATATATAATGCAATTGGGACTAAGAACCAAAAGTGTGTGATTCAAATCTGACTTAACTATGCATTGTAGACTTAGCCACGCAAATGAGAAATGCTTATCTAAACTTCATTCTAAAGGGTATTTAGATTCATTTTTATTTAAATCCATAGATACTTACAAAGCATGTTTAAGTGGTAAAATGGCTAAAAAAACCTTTTATCAAGAAAAGTGAAAAGGAAAAGAAGTTACTAAAAACTTATACATAATAATGTATGTAAACCACTATTAACTCGAGCTAGAGGTGGATTTTCTTATTTCATGACTTTCAATGATGATTTAAGTAGGTATAGATATATCTACTTAATGAGGCATAAGTTGGACCTTTAAAAAATTCAAAAATTTAAAAAAGTGAGTAGAAGATCAGCTTGGTAAGGAGATGAAAACACTTCGAAGTGACAAAGGTAGAGAATATCTTACCCAAAAAGAATTCATTGACTACCTAAAGTAGTGTGGAATAGTTTCACAATTAACACCTCTTGGAACGTGAATGGAATGGTGTTTCATAAGAAGGAATCACCCCGTAATGGATATGGTCTGTTTAATGATGAGTCACACAAGTCCCCCTTTTAAAACCATCTAGGGTACACTTTGGAATGGCAAACTATACGTCAACCATGTTCCAACTAAGTAAATAAGACACCTTATGAATTTGGTTTAGAAAGAAGCCCAATTTGTCTTATCTTAAAGTTTGTATTGTGATGTTACGTGAAGAGCGAATTCTTGAAAGCTTGTGATAAGGTCTATTAAATATATATTTGTTAGATATCACAAAGAAATAAAGGGAAACTACTACTTTAACTTCCCCAAGTAATCAAGAGTTTTTGTTACTTGATATGCTAAATTTTTAGATTGAGAGTTCTCGCCAAAGAAAGTACTAAGAATTTCAATGGATCTTAAAGAAATCGAAGATTCCACAAATGAGTAAGAACAGAGCAATTGGTGTGGAATGAACATCAAAAGTACCTACGGTCCACAATAGAGATCATCATAAAACGTAAGAACCCTGTAGGTCAACATGAGTATGTCAAGAACCTAAAAGATTAAATTTTCTCATGACAAATCAAGAAGATGTACTATTTTGGGGGAATGATGAGCCCTTGACTATAATAAAAACAATTACTTCACCAAACTTTAAGAAATGGTTAGAGGCCGTGAGAAATGATATGGTCTCCCTGTATACCAACCAAGTATAAGATTTGGTGGATAACTAATTAGGGTAAAACCTATAAGGTGCAAGTGGGTCTTTAAATAAAAGCTGACATAATTGGGAGTTTAAGCACCTATAAGGCTAGGCTAGTAGTGAAGGGTTTCATCTAATGCCATGAACCCTTTTTACCAACAACAATACTTAAGTCCATTCAAATTTCACTTGCAGCAACTTACAGGGATTATGAGATTAATCAAATGAATGTTAAAACAACTTTTTGAATGGAAAGTTAAAAGGAAGAGGTATAAGGTACAACTCCTGGTTTTGCAACACCACAAATACCAACAAAATTTGTAAGTTGAAAAGTCCATTTTTGGACAAACAAGCTTCTCAAAGCTAGAATTTAAGATTCAATGAGACATCCCAAAGGGCATTGGCTATCTTAAGAATCTAGAAGAACCTTACGCTCACAAGAAGGTGAGTGAGAGCACAATGGTGTTCTTGGTTTAAATATTGATATATTCTTCTTATTAGAAATGATATACCCACCTAAAATCTGCCAAGGCTTGGTTAAGTAAATGTTGCTTTATGAAAGACTTAGGAGAAGCAACCTTATTTTTAAAAGAATTAAGACATATTAAAAGAGGCTTAAAAGGCTACTTAGGGTTTAAATCAAAGCATGTACATTGACAAAAGGGATTAAACAGGTTTAATGCACCAAATTCCAAGGGGAGGATTTTTGCTTATGTCACATGGTGTACATCTCTCCAAGGCTATGTTCCCAAAAAACACAAGTAGAGAGGGAGAAATGGATAAAGTACCATATGCTTTGGTAATTGGGTCCATAAAGTATACCATGATATGAATGTGGCGAGATATTCTTATGTTGTAAGCATGATGGAAGATATCAGGACAACCCAGTGAGGGCCACTAAGCTTCAATTAAAACCATTCTCAAATATTTAAGAAAAAGAAAGGATTTTTTCTTGGTCTATGAAGGAGATGAGGAACTAGTTGTCAAAGGATATACTGATGCAATTTCAAATTGATTAGGATGATTTTAAAGTTGCAAAAAGATTATGTGTTTTGCCTAATAGAGGAGTTCCAAACAAGAGATAGTTGTAGATTTACAATAGAGTCTAAGTACATTGTAGCTTCTAAAGTATCTAAAGATGCCATTTAGATTAGAAATTTCAACTAAAAGTTAGGATTGTTTCC
>JBBMOL010001479.1:0-38336 GCA_037954665.1 Laguncularia racemosa | reverse complement strand
AGTTAGTTTTAAAAAATTCAAACAATCATTAAAGTGTAAAAGTAATTGAACTATTAAATTTTAAACACTTGTTTTTGAATTTAATTCTATCTACTTGAAAGTAGTTGAGTGTACTTCACTTTATTGGTTTTTTATTTGAACGTAAGTGTGGGATTTTATTGTGGTGTTGAATTAAAATTACAACATTCAGTGAAATGTTTCAATATCAATTGTTGCACGGAATTTTGAATACATTTGAAAAGGGGAAAAAAAAAAAAAGGAAAACTTTTCCCCATACTCTTGTAGGGTACAAGAAATTTATGTGTCCTTATAGTCGATGGTGGGAGTTGTACCAATGTATAGCAGCATCATTAGACGAAACTAAAATTGTACAACTTCAATCCGAACCTTTTTAAAAAAAAGCTTGGGCAGAAAATAGGGGGAGTTTGCATGTCCCCCAAAGAGCAGGGTACCTTTCAATGGGGGGTTAAATACGTGAGAAAGAGTGTGAATTTTACCTAAAAACATCCCATATATTGCTTGGGCACCCTTTTGGAAATATAAAGGGTTTTTAACATGATGGCTTCGGAATACTTATTTTTTCTAGAAGAGGGAAAATGAATTTTTTCTAAATCCAGGGGGTTTTTAGGGTTTAAAGGGTTCAGCAACAAATCGGAGCCATTGGGGTTTTGAGCAGTTAAACCAAAACGAGGGCAAAAAAAGCGTCATAAATACAACCTTTGGGGGATCCTATAACAAGTCAATGAGCAATCTTAGAGGACAAAATTTTTCAAGGGCATTTGTGTTCACATTTAAAGTTACGGGGCCATGAGCAGTTATAAACATTGGAGGTTTTTTGGGGTTGAGTCTATGACCTATCATTAGAGACCAGTTTGTTCAGAGACAGTTTTGTTCACCTTCATGGTTTCAGAAGGAATGACATTTGGGGGCCAACCCCCAGAAACCATGAGATGTGCTACAAATAGTTGAAAAGGAGGAAAAGGTTTTAGTGGAACGGGTTGATATAGGGAAAAATTTAGGGAAATGGGCATTATTTTTTTGTAGATAATACATCCTAGAAATGAGGAGAAAAAAAATCATCACCTGGGGGTTTTTTTTGATATTGGGATACATAGATATTTTTTTGATGGATTGTTAGGAGAAAACAGAGTCTCAATCATTTTTTTCTGCCAGATTTGGGGACAAATCTTTTTGGGGCCCAGGAAGAAAAAAAAACAAATCCGACAAGCCAATCATGGGGCAAGACCAAAGGTTTTCAATCTTGGCGAGGGGGCCCCCATTTGGAAATTTTAAAACCGGGAATTAAAAATTCGTTTACTAACCTTTTATCTTATCAGTATTTATTTTCAAAAAAAACCTTATCGCTTACAGGGAATGGACAAACCCACAAAACCCCGCTTGTGAGTTATCCATGGCCGACCAAAACCGTGAGAGCTAGCCGCGAATCCTATGGAAGACTAAAAACTTGAAGACTAATTTTTTTATTTTTTTTTACTTGGACTATTTGTTGTAATCTTTTGGGGGACATTTTTATTTGGTTTTTAACGAGTTTTAGGTGGCTCCCAAAAAAAGTGGCTGTTATAATTTTGTGTATTTTCAACCCAAAGGAGCAAGAAAAATACTTTTTAAGGGGGTTTGGGGAGGCCATTTTTATTTTTAAATATACACTTTTTTGTTTTTTTTGGTTTTCTTCCCCCAAATTGTTTTTTAATCTTATTATTTCAATCTTAAGAGTTGAAATTGGACAATGAACCCCTTTTAAAATTTTGGGGGTATATAATTTCATTTTGTTTTTTTTTTTTTCTTCTCAGTGTGAATTTCTAGGGTTGAATTGAGATGGTTCTTGGTCAGATTTTTGCTTATAAAAATTTTGAGATATATTGAGTTTGTTAAGTTACTTATCAAGTGTTTTTTTCAACATTTCTTACAATGTTCACGTAGAAGCCAATTCTAAAGAGAGAAACACGGTTTTTTTTCGCGTCAAAAATTTAAAAATTAGCATGATTTAAGCTTGATTAGTATAATTAAGGATTTGATTCTTTGTAATTGGATTAGTTCATTTTTTTTTGATTCCAGATCCATTTAAAATTTTGGAATCACGCAAAACTCCAATTGTTGAATCGAAATTAGGGGTTACTTTAGGGGGTTTGGTTTTCACTCGATTTGATTGGGGTTTAAAACCCCTTTTGGGGCTCAAACCATTTTCCAAAAACCATCCTTCTTTGGGAAAAGAAGGGTTGGAACAGCACAGAACTAAACCTCCCTAAAAAAAACCCCGCTAAAACCCAATCATCCACCAGCATTTCAATTCTCACCTCCTTGGGTTCATGCGGTATGCGGTTGATTTGGTAATACTGACCTTGGGGCAAGGGCAATTTGCTGCCTATTTTCCCTCCAAGGTGGTAAATATTGGCAAATCGTCAGTAAAAATCTTAACTCATTTAAACCTAAATACTACAGAGGGAAAGATTGTGTTCCTACACCCTAGGGGTATCTAACGTAGCATTACTGGATCTCTTCTATCAAAAACTCTCTCTAACTCATATCCCCCTCAAAAAAACCCTTTTTTTCCCCGAATTTTAATTGTACCAGAAAACCTTTTTTTTCCCCGGTGGCCTATTTTTCTCTTACTGAACCCTTTTAACCCCCAAAGGCGACATCGAATTTAGAATAAGCATTTTCTTTCCTTCTAGAATACATAAGTTTCCTGAAGCCCTCATTAAGACCCCCCTGTTATAAAAACCAAGGCTTTCCAAGCAATATATGAGATGCACACATAAGTAAAATATCACACTTAATTTTATCACAATATTTATTCCTTACATTTAAAAAGGGACCCTAGCTCATTAGGTCCATGCAAACTTCCTTGATCACAAGCCAATTCAATTTAAAGGGTTTAAAAGTGGAGTATGGCAAGTTTTAGTTTCGATACTAATAGCTGCTACCACATTAGTAAACTACCACCATCAACTATAAGACACATAGGTTTTTTTGTACCCTACAAAAGTATGGAACAAATTTTCCCTTTGTTCATCATCCTTAGTAGTAAAAGTACCAATGTCCAATGTAATACATTAGTAAAAGAAACATTTCACTAAAATGATTGGTTTAAAACCAACGACACAACAAAATCTTAACACTTCCCCTTTCAAGTAACAACCAGTCACAAATAAGTAACAACACTTTTAAATAGTTTAAAAATTAAATCAACCCACAAGTGTTTTTAAATAATGGGGGCAATTCATTTACAAATTAATTACTTGTTGAATTTAAATTTAGACTTAACTTTCCTTTCTTGCCTTTGGTTTTACACTACTTAAATTATAAAATCAGCACCTTTACACAATCACAAATGAACAATTTCACCGCCACACAACTTCCCTTTGCTCCACGGTTCCAACACCACTCAAGCCACTAGCAACACTTCTCTATACAACACATAAAAAAAACCACGCCAAATGCACACAACCTTGCCAACTTTACAAAATACAACATCACAAACATACACCTTCAAGTCGCAATGCACTTTTCCACTTCCACACAAGATATCAAACGCAATTTTCAACAATTAAGGCTGCTCAAATTCAAATTCAAATTCAAATTGAGTTCAATAATTACTCTATTCCACAAATGGTAAGGAACTACTTTCAAATTCAAATGAACACACAATTACTCAATCACTTAATGTGTGTTTTGAAATTCAAATTGCTTCCTTAACTCACACCTCAATTCTGAAAATTCAAATTTGAAAATCACAAATGTTACTCCTCAATTTTTGAAAACAACACACAACAATTCACTCTTCTCTTTTTACCACAAATATTGTATTTCCAATTCCACAACAAACACTAGGAGATACACTTCTTATTTTTCCTTTAAAGATCATGGCAACAACAAGGTGATAAGGGAATCACAATTGCTCCATGTCTATAACAACACGCAACAACTACAATAACACAATGAAATACTCAAATCCACTTCACAATTCGGATCAGGGTGCTAACTCAACAACCCCTAATTTTTGAATTCAAAATCAATTAACCCCTTTTCAAAACCTCAAGCTCTGATACCAATAGATGATATGCTTAAAAGGGATCTAAGCATATGCAAATAATCCAATTGAACAACTTCAAAACACAAGATCAAAACTGGTTCAAAATTGGAACAAATTGCATGAACCTTAAATATTGTTTTATGTTCTGATTTGTGGTTAAAATCAATCATATACCAAATGATATAATGATCAATGGAATTAAGCTCTCCACATAAGATGAATAAGAATCCAAATCACCAATAACACAAATAAGGTCGTGAACTCCTCTTCAACAATTCGGAAATGCATGCAAACAATGGAAGATAAAATTGAAGGCAATATCAAGAGATAAAACCAATCAATTATATAACATTACATGAAAGGATTTTGATCACAAGTGATGCCAGAATCAGATTAATAAGAACCAACCTAATCAGCCCTAGATATTACACACTAGTGATGAAAGGAAACCAACTTAGGGAATTGATATTACTCACAATTCAATAAGTTGCAAACTTGCCACAATTCTAATTAGATTGAAATTGATAAGAGTTCAATGAAATCTTAGGACAAACCTTAATATCTCACAAAATTTTGCAGCAAATGTTAAGTGTATTCCCCTCTTCTAAACCCTACTTAAGTAAGTATTTATACTTGATCCCTTTAGAGTTAAAATGTCCACAAAATTACAACTATGCCACTTTAGGGTGGCTGGTCCTAAAAACACCATTATAATCAAATAAAAATGTCCAAAAAAAAAACTTACAACATAAATGGTTTAAAGAAAATAACAAACAAATGAAAATAGTCTTCAACATGCCGAGTCTTTAAGGTCACTAAATATGAGTCTTGATGAGGTTCCCGACTAACTCAAAAGTGTAGGTAATTTAGCACTCTGTAGGATTGATAAATGTACCTATCGGAATGCACAACAATTATATGATGAAAATGAAGAAATTAAGTTAGCATCCTCAAGATTAGGTTGCTCATGAAGGATTCTCAAAACGAAGTTTTGTAAGCCTTTAGCTTGGCCCTTAATGATAGGTCCTATGGGAATCTGATTCCTATCAAGATGTGATAGGAATCATATACCTACAGGACCTATCACTAAGGTAGAGACAAAGGTTTACAAAATTTGGTGATGAGTGTCCTCTTTGAACAATTAGACCTTGAGAATGTTTTTTAGTATCTTCTTTTCTATTATATATTTGTTGTGCATTCTAGTAGGTACAATTGTTGATTTTTACAAGACAGTGGATAAATTCACTAAAGCTCAGTTTGTGGGTTATTCATGGACCTACATAAATCAAAGAAGTACCGGTCCAACAATTGCTCCATGGAAGTGAAGAACTGGCCATTTTGAGAGTTTATTTTTAATTATCTTTTGTTGATTCAAAACCGGTCCCTTATTGGATTTATTTGTAATTTGGTTTTGTTGTTTTTACCTTAATTAAAGCAAGTATAAATACTTTTTAAGTAGGTTTTAGAAGGGACTTTTGTTGAATCAGAAATCTGCCATTTTCTTGCCGTGGAGAGCACTTCCTCACGTAAACTTTTACTCTTATCAATTTCCTTATTGAAATTGTGGCAAGTGGGCTTAAGGAATTATTGTGAGTTATAACAATATTTCTTAAGTTTCTTCTAATTCTTATTAATGTGTCCATATCTAGTGAGTAATTGGTTGTTTTATTTGTTCTTGTTGACGCCATTTAAGGTTCCATTTTCAGATCTAGTTCACACCCAATTTGATTGGAATTTGGTTCTTCTTTGTGTTATCCTTTATATATCTTACAATTGCAAGTGATCCACATCATAATTTGGTATTAAAGCAAATTGATTCACGCAATTAGGACTCACGTGGTAATTGGCATCATGCCATGTGATGAACTTTGTTTAGTTGATTCTTCAATTAGGTTTGTGTTCTTGTAATTGGATACTAGGCACACCATAATTTTTTTGTATCATTAATTGTTTACTTACCATTTAGAGAAGCATCATTAATTTTTTCCATTGTTGTTTGCTACCGTGACTAGGAGTGTATGTGATGTGCCTAAAACCACTTAGAAGCACAATCAAAAGACTTAAGAAAAACAATCTTAAGTCAAGGCATAACCGGATCCACAAAGGGCAATTTCACGTAAACCCTAATGAAGATATAAGGAAATCCAAAAGTTCAAAGATATAATTATAATACCACAAAGATAATATCTTCTAACAACACTCTAATCTCATATAATCCACGCAAATAATCCACAAATTCAAAGAAAAATCTCAATTCCAAGAATTCCTTTCCAATAAAGAAGAACACGTTTTCAAGTGGATTCTTCAATGATGATCCAAATCCAATTGCTAAGTACTTCAAATAAACTCAAGAATTCGTGAACAATAAGATGTATTTATGACCAAGAACTATCTCAATTCAACCCTAGATATGACACACTAGAGAAGAAAAGAAATCACAACAAAATGAAATTGATATAACTCACAATTTCAAGATGTTGCACTCGCTACAATTTCAACTCTTGGGATTGAAATTGATAAGAGTTTGGAACCAAGGTATGAACCCTAATTCTCACGTGAAAGGAGGTGTATAATCTGCAAAATGATAAGCCTCCTCAAACCCTCTCTTAAGCAAGTATTTATACTTGTTACTCCTAGGGTTAAAAAGTGCTCAAAATTACAAGTTTGCCACTTTTAAGGTGGCTAGCCCTAAATGAAAATTACAAGGAAATAAAAGTGTTCCAAAACCAAAATACGACCAAAATAGTTCATAAAAGAATAAATATATAAAAGAAATGACCTTCAAGATGCCGGTCTTCTATAAGATCCATCGGCCCAACTCATCAACGATTCAGGTCGGTCCATGGATAACCCATAAGCTGAGTCTGAGGGAGTTTGTCCATTGCCCTATAGAATATGATAAGTGTTCCTGTTGGAAAACACAATACAAGAATAATAGAAAAGAGGTTAATATATAAACAATTCCGGGGTCGATCTGCTCAAAATGGGCTCTCATCGCCAAAATTCGAATTCCTTTAGTTCTTACCCTAATGATAGGTCTTGTCGGATTTTTTATTCCTATCAGTATGTGGTTAAAGTTTATTGCACCATGGTTGAGGTGTGTGTGTTGATGAAGTGAGTGTGTGGTTAAAGTGTATTACACCGTGGTTGATGTGTGTGTATTTGGTGAACTAAGCATGTGTGGTTAAAGGGTGTTGGACATGGTGAATTGTGTGTGTATGGTGTAGAAGTGTGTGTATTGTGGTTTGAAGAAGTGTTGCACTGTGAGTGTAAATGCATGTTGTGATTAAAGCTTATACAGTGAAGTTGAGTGTTGTGCATTGGGGTGTTGTATTTGTTGTGTATTGAGGTGTGGAAGTGTATGTTGCACCGTGAGTGTGTATGTGTACCATGGTGTAGTGTTGTGATTGTTGCATTTAACGTGAAGTGTATTGTAGTTGTATTAATTTGTTTAGTATGTTAAAAGATGAATTTATCAGCCATATCGAATGATAGTATGAATGGGGGACTTAGTAATGAGGCCAATAGTCAAGATGGAATGATATGTATTTATCTATTAGTGTACTATGCTAACTTTAACTTCCTTTCCTACTAATGATGATGAGTAAAGGGAAAATTTGCTCTACACCTCTTGTAGGGTATAAGGTAAACTATGTGATATTATTATTGATAGTATAGTTGTACTAATGTAATGGCTGCATCATTAGTATCAAAATTGAAACTTATAACTACCCTAAATCCAAAACCCTATAAATTACATTAGTTAAGTGAGTAGGTAGTTTGTATGTTACCCACAGGGCTAGGGTACCTTTTAGTATAGGGGATAAATATCATGATGAGATTGTATGTGATATCATTCCCATGTGTGCATCCCATATATTGCTTGGTAGGCCTTGGTTGTATGATAGGAGGGTTTTACATGATGGCTATAGAAATACTTATATCTTCCAGTAGGAGGGTAAACATAGTGTTGAACCTAATGTCACCATTAGTGGTCTAAGAGATTCAAGGGTAGATGAGTTAACCTTTAGAGGACCAAGAGGTTTAGAGGCAAATAAATAAACTTTAGAGGTCCAAGAAGTTCAGATGCAGATGAGTAAACCTTCAGAGGGCCAAGAGGCTTAGAGACATATATGTAAAACTAGGAAGAAGAAGACCTTATTGGTGGGATAGTATGAGTTAGGAAAGGCTATAGTGGATGAGAGACCATTATATTTATTGTAGAGGTATATCCTAGAGATAGAGGGGCGAGAGCATCTATACCTTGTGGTATTTCAAGTACTGGATGATTATAGTGATCATTTTACAGATAAATTGCTAGGAGGATTTGAAGTCCCTACTACATTTAATGTTACAGACCTGTCATTCAATTTACCCAATGATGTTCATGAAGACTTAGATTTAAGGGAAAATCTCCCTAAGGCCTAAGGAGATGATAGGAATCATATACCTACAGGCCCTATGATAGGAATTAAAATCTAATAAGACCTATCATTAGGGCAAGAACCAAAGGATTTCGAATCCTGGCGATGAGGTCCCATTTTGAGCAAATCGACCTTGGAATTATTTGTTTACTAACCTCTTTTATCTTATTCATGTGTTTTATATTCCAAGAGGAATACTTATCATGCTTTACAGGGCGATGGACAAACTCACTCAGACTTAGCATGTGGGTTATCCATGGATCGACCTAAATCGGCGATGAGCTAGGCCAATGAATCCTATGGAAGAGCTAGCATGATGAAGATTATTTTTATTTATAACTATTTCTTTGGACTATTTATATTGTAATCATTTTTTTGGGATACTTTCATTTGCTTGTAATTGTCTTTTAGGATCGGCCACCCTAAAAGTGGCATAGTTGTAATTTTGTGGACTTTTTAACCCTAAAGGGAGCAACGGTAAATACTTGCTTAAGTAGGGTTTTGAGGAGGCCATTTTTCATGTTTGAACATACAATTTTTGTGAGTATTAGGGTACTTCCTAATTGTCATTACACTCTTATCAATTTCAATCGCAAGAGTTGAAATTGTGGCGTGTGCAACACTTAGAATTATGAGTAATATCAATTTCATTTTGTTGTGATTTCTTTTCTTCTCTAGTGTGTAATCTCTAGGGTTGAATTGAGATAATTCTTAGTCAGATTTGCTTCATAATCATTCAAATTTTATGCTTAATTGAGTTACCTTTACACTTGAATTCGGTTCATCCATTTTGGTGTGATTCTTGAGCCGTGAGAGTATTGGTTGTGGAAAGGGGATCACGGTTATTTTATTGTGGATTATTAGTAGTAATCACATGCTTTTTGGAGTATAATTTGTGATTACCATTGAGGATTATACTATTGTATTGGTTTGTTTCATGTAATTCATCATTTGGTCCATATATTGCAATTAGGGTCACGTTACAATTGCTTTACCTTGAACCAAATTGTGCTAATCTTTTAGAGATTGTTATTTGGTTTAATTTGCATGTGCTTAATCCCCTTTTAGGCACATCATCTGATGTGCTTAATTCCACTAAGAAGCACAATCAAAAGACTTAAGAAAAACAAAACTCAAGTCAAGGCAAACCGGTTCCAACCAAAGGGCAAATGACGTGAACCCTAGTAAGATATGATGAAATCCAAACATCCAATGATATTATTATAATTCCACAATCATAATACCTTCTAACAACACCCTAATTTCATGTAATCCATGCAAATAAACTTCAATTTCAAAAGAAAACCGTAACAAAATAATCCCTTTCAAATAGTGAAGAATAAGTTTTCTAGGGGAAATCTTCAATGATGATCCGAATAGAATTGATAAATACATCAAATAAGCACAAGAATTCGTGAACAATAAGATGTATTTCTGACCAAGAAATATCTCAATTCAACCCTAGATATGACACACTAGAGAAGAAAAGAAATCACAACAAAATGAAATTGATATAACTCACAATTTCAAGATGTTGCACTCTCCACAATTTCAACTCTTGGGATTGAAATTGATAAGAGTTTGGAACCAAGGTATGAACCCTAATTCACACGTGAATTGTAGTGTATATTCTGCAAAATGATCAGCCCCTCAATCCCTCTCTTAAGCAAGTATTTATACTTGCTACTCCTAGGGTTAAAAAGTGCTCAAAATTACAAGTTTGCCACTTTTAAGGTGGCTAACCCTAAATGAAAATTACAAGGAAATAAAAGTGTCCCAAAACCAAAATACAACCAAAATAGTTCATAAAAGAGTAAATATATAAAAGTAATGGTCTTCAAGATGCCGGTCTTCTATAGGATACATCAACCCAACTCATCGCCGGTTTAGGTCGGTCCATGGATAACCCACAAGCTGAGTCTGAGGGAGTTTGTCCATTACCCTATAAAATACGATAAGTGTTCTTGTTGGAAAACGCAATACAAGAATAATAGAAAAGAGGTTAATATATAAATAATTCTAGGGTCGATCTACTCAAAATGGGCCCTCAACGCCAAGATTTGAAATCCTTTAGTTCTTCCCCTAATGATAGGTCTTGTTGGATTTTTATTCCTATCATCTCCTCGGGCCTCAAAAAGATTTGTCCTCAAATCTGGTAGATCAAATGCAATAGAGACTTTGTTTTCTCCTAGCAATCCATCTGAAGAAGTATCTCTGCAGAATCCCAATATTTGAAATACTACAGGTGGTGATTGTTTTCTCTCCTCCATTTCCTGGATGTATCTCTTCTGCAACACAAATAATGACCCATTATCCACTGAGGTGTCCCCAATCTCAACCCATTTCAATGATATTGTTTCCTCTTTTTCTAACTCTTCTAATGGTTGACCCAACTTCTCATTATCCTCTGAGACCTCTGAAGGTGAACACAACAGTCTCTATACATTTTGGCCCTCTAATGATAGACTCATCTGACTCTGTTTCTCAGGATACTCCAATCATTTACTCAACTGCTCATGAACCACTAGTATCTCTGAAGGAAAACATAACTAACCCTGAACAGTTTGGTTCCCAGATAGTCTGCTCTTAGTATCCTGGAATGAATAGGATTGTCTCTGTCTTTCCACTTTCAGGGCTAACTGTATAACCTCATCAAGTGTACTATATCTATGAAGCTCAACTACACAAGCTATCTCATACCTCAACCCAGATACAAAACGTGCTAGGGTTTATTCAAGAGGTTCAACCGATCCACATCTGATCACTAGTGTATCAAACTCCTGTACATAGTCATCCACTGTTTTACCCCCTTGTCTCATTGTCTGGAGATGCATAAATAACTCATGCCTGTAGTGTTTCGGTACAAACCTACTCCTTAAAACTCATTTCATGTCTCTCCAAGTGTGTATCTCGGTCTCTCATCCCTTCGCCTGCTGATAACCATATTTTCCCATCCAAAGCGGCATACCTTGTGAACTCTACAGCTGCGAGACGTACCCGGGAGTCATCATCAATTTTATAACACTCGAAAAGACCCTCAACTTGGTCTTCCCAGTCTAGGTAATCATCTACGGAACCCCTACCATCAAATGAAGGCATATGTAGCTTCGCACACTCTGGTCCTCGAGATGGTCTAAATTCCCTATCCAGGTATGGATTAAGCCCAAAATTATCATCTCTGCCTTCCCTAAGAGCATGATAATCTCCTTCTACTCTAGGTGATGGCTGAAGGTTTACCATAGGTGGTGGTGATAATGTCATCCTATCAATTCTTGTTGCCAATGTAGCAACAATTGTGGTAAGGTCCTGAAGTTGCTCATCTAGAGTTCTTCCACTTGTATTTCGACGACCTAGTCTGCCACCCACTTGGTTATTGGCCTCATTGCCAATGCCCCCATTCACACTATCACATGACATGTTTGTGGATGCAATTTATTTGAAATACAAATGTAATCTCAAATAATTGTAGCACACTCCCTTCACTTCACCACGTCACAATAACACCATATACACACTACTTACTTAGCACACAAATGCAATGCTACATATGCACACCTTTTCTATACACGGTGTATAACAAATTCAAACACCACAACAATAATATTTCCCTACTCTTTTCAATCACGGTGCAACAATTTTTTTTTTTTTTTACTTCCTCAAGTTACTCCTACGGCAACAACACAAGTGAACGCAACAATAAATATGCTTCACTTCCACGGCAACAACAGAACTAATATACTTCCACTTTCCACGGAAATAATAACAAAATTTACTTCACTCCCCACAAGTTCTAACCGCAACTATCAACAAAATAGGCAGCAACTTCAATTTGAAATTCAAACCACTTCACTAATTGCAAGCCTTCCTCAATTGGTAACAATGAATTCAAATTCAAATAGCAATCATTAACTCCTACAACTTAATTGCATATGTTTTGAATTCAAATAAATCCTTATTAATCAAACTCAATGTAATCTGCAAATTGTACTTTACCAATTCAGAATTACACAATGGAAATCAAAAACAACAAACTACACAACCTCCTTCACACCAAAACTAGTCACGGCAAGAATAAGGTAATTTTTCAAGCTCAAACAATTGTTGAATTAACAACACTTCTATTCTTCCTTCCTTCCACGAAAATTATTAATCACAAGATGATACAACAACCTTCCCAATCCAACTCCAACAATCAGCAAATTAAATTCCAAGCTAAGGTAATTTCGCAATCTCAAAACAACAACAACAACACAATTTGCGGTTTTTCACTTGTTCAACCCTAATTGATGATCGCTTCCATGAAATCAAATACAACCAATTCCCTTCTCTCAACATGTGCTCTGATACCAAAAAGATGATGTGCTTAATTCCACTAAGAAGCACAATCAAAAGACTTAAGAAAAACAAAAATCAAGTCAAGGCAAATCGGTTCCAACCAAAGGGCAAATGACGTGAACCCTAGTAAGATATGATGAAATCCAAACATCCAATGATATAATTATAATTCCACAATCGTAATACCTTCTAACAACACCTAATTTCATGTAATCCACGCAAATAAACTTCAATTTCAAAAGAAAACCGTAACAAAATAATCCCTTTCAAATAGTGAAGAACACGTTTTCTAGGGGAAATCTTCAATGATGATCCAAATAGAATTGATAAATACTTCAAATAAGCACAAGAATTCGTGAACAATAAGATGTATTTCTGACCAAGAAATATCTCAATTCAACCCTAGATATGACACACTAGAGAAGAAAAGAAATCACAACAAAATGAAATTGATATAACTCACAATTTCAAGATGTTGCACTCGCCACAATTTCAACTCTTGGGATTGAAGTTGATAAGAGTTTGGAACTAAGGTATGAACCCTAATTCACACGTGAATTGTAGTGTATATTCTGCAAAATGGTCAGCCCCTCAAACCCTCTCTTAAGCAAGCATTTATACTTGCTACTCCTAGGGTTAAAAAGTGCTCAAAATTACAAGTTTGCTACTTTTAAGGTAGCTAACCCTAAATGAAAATTACAAGGAAATAAAAGTGTCCCAAAACTAAAATACAAACAAAATAGTTCATAAAAGTGTAAATATATAAAAGAAATGGTCTTCAAGATGCCGGTCTTCTATAGGATCCATCAGCCCAACTCATCGTCGGTTCAGGTCGGTCCATGGATAATCCACAAGCTGAGTCTGAGGGAGTTTGCCCATTGCCCTATAAAATATGATAAGTGTGCTTGTTGGAAAACACAATACAAGAATAATAGAAAAGAGGTTAATATATAAAATAATTCCGGGGTCGATCTGCTCAAAATGGGCCCTCAACGCCAAGATTTGAAATCCTTTAGTTCTTGCCCTAATGATAGGTCTTGTTGGATTTTTATTCCTATCATCATCTTTTGGTACCAATGCATCATCATATTTGGATTCATTCTTGGTCACATCCTTGTTGTGAGAATTGGTTCATAAATATTGAGGAATTGTGCAATTGTTGAACTAGTTTGATTGACATTGTCTAATTGTCTTTCAAATTAATTTTGCATGTGCTTAATCTTGGTTTTAGGAACATCATAATTTGGCATTAGAGCTTGAGGTTTAAGAGGAGGGATTTGTAATTTGGAATTCAGAAATTAGGGTTCTTATTACCTTGATCCAAAAATTGTGCATTGAAGAATTGAATTATTTCAATTGTGTTATTGAAGTGATTTCCTTGTTGTTAATTGTTGTGGACGTGGAGTACTCACCATATTGTTTGTCTCCTTGAGTTGACCATGATTAGTTTAAGGGAAATGATCATCATCATCATTTGTGGGAAGTGAAATTTGAAGACTAGGAAAGTGTTGTTTTTGAAATCCTTGCCATGTGTTGTAATATTGTGTGTGACATTTGTGAATTCGGAATTGGGGAGAAACAATTTGCAATTTCCAGATTTGTGTAGTGTAGGAAAAGGGAAGTTATTTAATTTTCAAAATAAGCATTAAAAGTGAAGGAGTTAATGTGTGTTTGTTTGAATTTGAAAATCATTTCTTACCGATTGTGGAAGAGTTGCAATTAGTGAAGTGGTTTGATTTTCAAATTTAAATTGTTGCTATTTTTGTGTATGAGTTGCGGATTGCTTAGGAGTTGTGTAGTGACAAGGAAGTGTATACTTTGAAGTATTGTGTCTCTGTTGTATTGGGGAGGTTGTTGCACCGTGGTTGTTTTTGTGTAGAGTTGTGTTTGTAAAAATTTAGTAAAGTTGTGTGTGTTTAGTGTGAGTGGCAATGTGACTTATTGTGTGTGTAAGTGTGTGTGGCGGTGTGAATTTGTGGAAGTTGTGTAGAGTAAGGTGCTGTACATTAAGGCTAAAGTATGAGAGTGTAGTGCATGGAAAGCAAACCGTGAAGGAGAAGAGTGGTAGTGTTTCAATTGTGAAGTGAAATTGTGTAGTGTGTGCATTTTCGAAAAGTGGAGGAATTACAATTGTCATTTCAGATTTGAAATCACAATTGAAAGTGTATATTAAGAGGTCAATTTGAAATTTCAAATACACATTAAGTCATAATTAATTGTGTATCATTTAAATTTGAAAAAGCCTCTTACCATTTGTGGAGTCATGTACTTATTGAACTTATTTTGAATTTGAAATTTGAGTTGCCTTTGTTGTTGAAGTTTTGGTTTGATATTTATGTGGAAGTGGGGAAAGTGCACCGTGGCTTGAAGAGGAGTGTATGTAGTGTTATGTTTTTGTTAATTTAGTAAAGGTTGTATACATTTGGTGTTGGTTATTATAAGTGTTGTCAAGAATATTGTGGTAGTGGTGTGATTGTTGGTGGAACCGTGAGTAAGGGAGTTTTATGACGATGGAGTTATGCATTTGTACTGTGTTAAGGTGCTACAATTTATGATTTATTATAGTGTGAAACCTTACAAGAAAGGAAGGTGTTGAGTAGTAGAATTTAAAATTGAAACAAGTCATTAAAGTGTGAATTAATTGAACTAGTTACTTAAACACTTGCAGTTGAATTTAATTCTTTCTATTTGAAAGTAGTTGAGTGTACTTCATTTGTGGCTTAGTTATGTACTTGAACCGTGGAAGTGTGAACATAATTATTGTGTTGTTGGGTTTAAACACAATCATGTCTAGTGAGATGTTTCATTATACTAATGCATTGCACCGAACATTGACTACATTTGCTACTAAAGATGAAGAACAAAGGGAAAACTTGTTCCATACTTCTTGTAGGGTACAAGGAAATTTATGAGTCCTTATAGTTAATGGTGGTAGTTGTACCAATGTGGTAGTAGCATCGTTAGTATCGAAACTAAAACTTGCTACTACTCCATATTCTGAACCGTATAAATTGCATTGGCTTAGTGATCAAGGGAGTTTGCATGCGACCTAAAGAGCTAAGGTACCTTTTAGTGTAGGGGATAAATATTATGATGAAATCGAGTGTGATATTCTACCTATGTGTGCATCCCATATATTGCTTGGCAGGCCTTGGTTATATGACAGGAGGGTCTTACATGATGGCTTTAGGAATACTTTTGTATTTCAGAAGGAGGGAAAACGAATTATTCTAAATTCGATGTTGCCTTCAAAGGTTTAAAGGGTTCAGCAACAAATCAGTAGACCATCAGTGGGCCATGAGCAGCTGTGCTAACCTTTAGAGCATAAAATTTGTCAGACACAAATGTGCCAACCTTTAGAGGATCCTGATGATCATAGTCAAATGAGCAGACTACCAAAGAACCAAACTGTTTAGGGACAGTTGTGTTCACCTTTAGAGGTACTAGAGGCTCATGAGTAGTTGAGTAAACCATTGGAGGATTCTGAGGGTTAAAGTCAGATGAGCCTATCATCAGAGAACCAGACTGTTTGGAGACAGTTGTGTTCACCTTCAAAGGTTTTAAAGGGTAGTGAGTAGTTGGGCCAACCATTAGAGGGCCATGAGGATCAGCGCCATACAGATGAGTTAGAAAAGGAGGAAACAATATCAGTGGAATGGGTTGAGATAGGGGATACCTCAGTGGTTAATGGGTTTTTATTTGTGTTGTAGATGAGATACATCCTGGAAATAGAGGAGAGAAAACAATCACCCCTTATAGTATTTCAAATATTGGGATTCTGCAGAGATACTTCTTCAGATGGATTGCTAGGAGAAAACAGAGTCTCTACTGCATTTTATCTGCCAGATTTAAGGACAAATCTTTTTAAGGCTCAAGGAGATGATAGGATTCAAAATAAACAAAACCTATCATTAGGGCAAGAACCAAAGGATTTCGATTCTTGGCGATGAGGGCCCATTTTGAGCAAATCGACCCTGGAATTATTCGTTTACTAACCTCTTTTATCTTATTCATGTGTTTTATATTCCAATAGGAATACTTATCATGCTTTACAGGGCGATGGACAAACTCACTCAGACTTAGCTTGTGGGTTATCCATGGATCGACCTAAACCGGCGATGAGCTGGGCCGATGAATCCTATGGAAGAGCTAGCATGATGAAGACTATTTTTATTTATAACTATTTCTTTGGACTATTTATATTGTAATCATTCTTTTGGGATACTTTCACTTGCTTGTAATTGTCTTTTAGGACTGGTCACCCTAAAAGTGGCATAATTGTAATTTTGTGGACTTTTTAACCCTAAAGGGAGCAAGCATAAATACTTGCTTAAGTAAGGTTTTGAGGAGGCCATTTTTCATGTTTGGACATACAATTTTTGTGAGTATTAGGGTACTTCCTAATTGTCATTAGACTCTTATCAATTTCAATCCCAAGAGTTGAAATTGTAGCGTGTGCAACACTTGGAATTGTGAGAAATATCAATTTCATTTTGTTATGATTTCTTTTCTTCTCTAGTGTGTAATCTTTAGGGTTGAATTGAGATAATTCTTAATCAGATTTGCTTCATAATCATTCAAATTTTATGCTTAATTGAGTTACCTTTACACTTGAATTCGGTTCATCCATTTTGGTGTGATTCTTGAGCCGTGAAAGTATTGGTTGTGAAAAGGGGGATCATGATTATTTTATTGTGGATTATTAGTAGTAATCACGTGGGTTTTGGAGTATAATTTGTGATTACCATTGAAGATTATACTATTGTATTGATTTTTTTCATGTAATTCATCATTTGGTCCATATATTGCAATTAGGGTCACGCCATAATTGCTTTACCTTGAACCGAATTGTGCAAATCTTTTAGAGATTGTTATTTGGTTTAATTTGCATGTGCTTAATCCCCTTTTAGTCACATCATCTTTTGGTAGCAGAGCATCATCATATTTGGATTCATTCTTGGTCACATCCTTGTTATGGGAATTAGTTCATAAATATTGAGGAATTGTACAATTGTTGAACTAGTTTGATTGACATTGTCTAATTGTCTTTAAAGTTAGTTTTGCATGTGCTTAATCTTAGTTTTAGGCACATCAACCTATCACTAGGGCAAGAGCCAAATGGTTACAAAATTTAGCAATAAAGGTCCTCTTTGAACAATTAAACCTCGAGAATATTTGTTTAGTATCTTCGTTTCTGTTATATACTTGTTGTGCATTCCAGTAGGTACAATTATTGATTTTTACAGGATAGTGGATAAATTTGCTAAAGCTCAATTTGTGGGTTATTCATGGACCTACATAAATTAAAGAAGTACCGGTCCAACAATTGCTCCATGGAAGTGAAGAACTAGCCATTTTGAGGGTTTATTTGTAATTGTCTTTTGTTGATTCAAAATCAATCACTTATTGGTTTTATTTGTAATTTAGTTTTGTTGTTTTTATCCTAATTAGAGTAAGTATAAATACTTGCTAATTAGGTTTTAGAAGGGACTTTTGTTGAATTAGAAATTTGCCATTTTCTTGTTGTGGAGAGCACTTCCTCATGCAAGCTTTTACTCTTATCAATTTCCTTGTTCAAATTGTGGTGAGTAGGCTTGAGGAATTATTGTGAGTTATATCAATATTTCTTAAGTTGCTTCCAATTCTTACTAGTGCATTACATCTAGTGAGTAGTTAGTTATTTTGTTTGTTTTTGTTGAAGCCATTTAGGGTTCCATTTTCATATTTGGTTCACACCCAGTTTGATTGGAATTTGGTTCTTCCTTGTGTTATCCTTTATATATCTTACAATTGCAAGTGATCTACATCATAATTTGGTATTAGAGCTAATTGATTCACGTAATTAGGGTTTACATGGTAATTGGCATCACGCCATGTTGTGAACTTTGTTTGGTTGATTGTTTAATTGGCTTTGTGTTCTTGTAATTGGATACTAGGCATATCATAATTTTTAGTATCAGAGCACATCAAGACGACTTAAAGATGTCTATTGAGAACCAATGCCGTTGGTGTTGAAGAATTGATAGGAATTAAACCTCTGGATTCCACATAGGGAAGCTTACTTGAACCAAATGGAACCCAAACATTCACATTTGTCTTTATTTATTTTATAATTGTTTTTACATTTTAGTAGGTTTATTTTGTTGGTTTTACAAGAAAACGACCAAGCACAATAGCATTTAGTTGGAGAATGGATCACGGTCCATAATGAACTAAATTGAACCAAAGGAGAACTGGACTTGTGTTTCCTCATTGTGATGTCATTGGAGCTTGTTGGTCCCAATTAGATTAATCAAGAGGGGGGTGAATTGATTAATTACTTAAAATTTCACTTTTTTCGCAAATCAACTAAAACTCTTGACTAATAAAATCACGTGAAAAACAATAATGAAGAACAATAATGTGCAGTAAATAAAAGTAGAGAAGAATAGAATTCTTAGATATTTATAGAGGTTCTGCCTCGAGCGTAAGTCCTCTCTTCCAGCTCCCCGCCGGGGTCCCGGTTGTCTATACCGGTTATGTTTCACTATATCAACAAATTGAAGATATACAACATAAGCCTCTTCAAGGCAAAGTCTCACTGTTGAGTCTTTCTAGCTTCTTCACTAAGCTAATCACTCAACTACAGTGATGAAACAACAAACAATTCCTTATTCACGAAAGGAATTTCAACAACATCAATGAGGAATATCAGATTTCCTCTAGATCACATGTATATGTAAAGATTTTTGCTTGAAGATGTATGAGTCTTTTCTTCTCGTGTGTCTCTTTTTCTTTCAATAACGTTCTCTTTTTTTTTTCCTGTTGTTAACTAACGTTCTCCACTCTCTTTTTCATTTGAATTAAACACTTTATATATGGAGAAAACATAACGGCTACTTTCCACGTGATAATCTTGAATTTATTTTTGAATTTTCAATTCAAAAATAAGTTGGATCTGTTGGAGAAGATCTGCATTCCGTGATATTCTTGATAAGGATAAGCTTGGATAATTAGTTTGACCGAGATCTTCTTCGGATATATCTCTTGGATCAAGTTTGTTGAAGATATCCCTCACATTGTGGAACCATATCTTGATATAACAACCATATCTCTTATCCTTATCTTTGTAATTGCTGGATCTCCCAAAATATAGTACAAATATCCAACTTTAAATCTGGATAAAACTTGTAAATCTTATATGATCTCACTTTATCATAAAATGAAATCTTTGAATAAAATCTTATAAAACTTTATGTAAATTAAAAAAAAACCCTTGATATAAAATCCAACTTTAGTAAAACACATCAAGTATGTTACACAAAAATACTTGACACGTGGAGCTAGGCCTTGAAATTTATTAAAACTATCGATATAAAATTTAGAACGTAATCTGGAAAAATTCGTAACAGACATGAAAGGTTTTGAAAGTGCTTCTGAAGCAAACCTGTTAACTGTCCTCCTGTTATGAAGGTTTTGAAAGTGCTTCTGAAACAAACCTGTCAACTGTCCTCCTGTTATGAAGGTTCTGAAAGTGCTTCTGAAAGGTTAACACGATAACTATGGATACACTACACAACTTCTGAAGCACCTTCTGTCAGAACAAAAATAGTTTATATAACACTTTTGAAGGTTCTGAACAAGCTTCTGTCTCCTTGTTCAACTTTAGAAAAATTACGTTGCTATCTTCTGAAACAACTTCTGACAAGCTTAAACATTCGTTACACATTATTCCTCTTTTGTTAACATCAAAACTAAATTAGATAACTTAACATTCTCCTCCTTTTTGATGATAACAAAACACCATTAAATAATCAAAATATACACAACTTTCATGTTTAAGCATATATTCCTATAATAGAATCTCAAGATTCCTATAACAGAATCTCAAGCACAATAAAATCATTATAAACGCATAAACATATTGATCATAAGCACTTATAAGCAATATAGAATCATTCATAAGCAGCAAGCAGTATTGATCATAATAGAATCATTCTCCCCCTTTTTGTTAACAGCAAAAGGAATAACTCCCCCTTAATCGATGCATAAAAAAAATTCAAAAAGGGTTACAAATTCCTAATTCATTTCTAATAAATTCAAATTTCACCTTTTCAAGAGGTTTAGTAAAAATATCTGCAAATTGATTATCGGTTGACACAAATTCAACATTTATATCTCCATTATGCACATGATCTCTAATAAAATGATGTCTAATTTCTATATGCTTTGACCTAGAATGATGTACTGGATTTTTTGTCAAATTTATTACACTCGTGTTGTCACATTTAATTGGCACAGTTTTAAAATTTATTCCATAATCATTCAATTGTTGTTTTATCCATAAAACTTGTGCACAGTAATTTCTAATAGAAACATATTCAGCTTCAGCTATGGATAGAGCAACAGAATTTTGTTTTTTAGAAGACCAAGAAATTAATTTATCACCTAGGAATTGACAAGTACCAGATGTGCTTTTTCTATCAATTTTACATCCAGCATAATCTGCATTAGAATAACCTATTAGATCAAAATTCTGATTTCTAGGATACCATATGCCTAAATTAGAAGTATTAACTAGATATTTGAAAATTCGCTTTACAGTTGATAAATGAATTTCTGTTGGTCCAGCTTGAAATCTAGCACACAAACACACATTGAACAAAATATCAGGTCTAGATGCAGTCAAATACAACAAAGAACCTATAAGACTCCTATAAAGTTTTTCACTTACCTTCTTTCCATTTAAGTCAGAGTCTAACCTTGATGAAGTACTCATAGGTGTTGTAACCTTTTTGCATCCATCATATCCAAATTTCTTCAATATTTGTTTTGTGTATTTTTCTTGATGAACAAAAATTCCTTCCTTTCTTTGTTTTATTTGAAGTCCTAAAAAGAATGTCAACTCTCCCATCATTGACATTTCAAATTCTGCCTGCATGGTCTCAGCAAATTCTTGACACAACAATTCTTTAGTAGATCCAAAGATAATATCATCCACATATATTTGTATAACTAAGATATCATTATCAAATTTTTTGAAGAATAAAGTAGTGTCAACTTTTCCTCTATGAAAACCTTTAGAGATAAAAAACATACTCAATCTTTCATACCAAGCTCTTGGAGCTTGTTTCAAACCATATAGAGCTTTATTTAATTTAAAAACATAGTCTAATTTGAAAGGATCTTCAAAACCAGGTGGTTGTTCCACATAAACTTCTTCCTTTATAAAACCATTTAAAAATGCACTTTTTACATCCATTTGAAAAACTTTAAAATCCTTATAAGATGCATATGCAAGCATTAACCGTATTGCTTCTAGTCTAGCAACAGGTGCATATGTTTCATCAAAATCTATTCCTTCTTCTTGTGAATAACCTTTAGCTACTAATCTTGCTTTATTTCTTATAATTTTACCGTCTTCATCTAATTTATTTTTAAACACCCATTTAGTTCCAATTATAGACTTCCCTCTAAGTCTAGGAACTAAATTCCATACATTGTTTCTTTGAAATTGATTTAATTCTTCTTGCATAGATATAATCTAATTAGCATCATTCAAAGCTTCTTCAATCTTACTAGGTTCAATTTCAGATAACAACACAAAATGATTTTCAAGATTTTGTAGTTTAGCTCTTGTTTTAACACTCGATTGTATATTACCTATTATTTGATCAAAAGGATGTGCAGACTTATACCTCCAAGCTTTAGAAGCCTCTTGTTCAGATCTTACAACTTCTGAAGTACCTTCTGTATTTGCCTCTGAAATAGGTTCTGGATGATCAGATCCTCGAATGTTAACAGCAGGTGCTTCTGACTTAGGTTCTGAACTAACTTCTGCTTTAGAATTGGAGTCCTTTTCTTCATCAGAATCAACATCCTTTAAATCCTCAATAAACTTAACATTTATAGATTCTTCAATAGTTTTTGATGACTTATTGAAAACACGATAAGCACGACTATTTAGAGAATATCCTAAGAAAATAGCTTCTTCAAATCTTTCATCAAACTTACCAAGGTTGAGTGGATTCTTTTTCACAAAGCATTTAGGTCAAAAGATATGAAAATATGAAACGTTAGGTTTCTTACCTCAAAACATCTCATAAGCAGTCTTTGATGTCATAGGTCGAATGAAAACTCTATTGATGATATAGCAAGCTGTAGAAACTGCTTCTGCCCAAAAATACTTAGCAATTCCACTCTCATTTAACATAGATCTAGTCATCTCTTGTAAAGTTCTATTCTTGTGTTCCACTACTCCATTTTGTTGAAGAGTGTATGGAGCTGAGAAATTATGAGATATATCATGTTCTTCACAAAAATTTTAAAAACTTGCATTTTGAAATTCTGTTCCATGATCAGTTCGAAGACTAATTATGGAAACTCCTTTTTCATTTTGTATTTGTTTTGCAAATTTTTGAAAAGAATCAAAGGTATCTCTTTTGTGTCACAAGAATATAACTCAAGTGTATCTTGAAAAATCATCAACAATAACAAGTCCATATTTGCTTCCACCCATGCTTAAGACTCTAGTAGGTCCAAAAAGATCAAGATGCAATAATTCAAGTGGTCTCTTAGTTGAGATTACATTTTTACTTTTATGAGAAACAGAAACCATTTTATTCTTTAAGTAAGTATCACATTTCACATCTTGTTTAATATTTATCTTAGGTAATCCTTTAATAATATCCTTTTTAGATAATTTTTCTAGGTGATTAAAATTAACGTGTCCTAGTCGTTTATGCCAAGCAAAAACATGATCATTCAAAGAAATTAAGCAACAATCATTATTGATTTCATCTGGTTTTATAAGATAGATATTTCTTTTCCTAATTCCTTCAAATAATCTTTCATCATTTTCATTAAAAGCATAGCACTTGTCTTGATCAAAAATCATCCTATAACCTTTATCACATAACTGACTAATACTAAGTAAATTATGTTTTAAACCTTGCACAAGATATACATTTTCAATAAGAAATGTAGGCATACCAATCGTTCCAGTGGCAATTATTTTACCTCTACTATCATCTCCAAACTTTACATACCCTTTTTCTTCCCAAGTTATGCTATTGAACAATGAAGCATCTCAAGTCATATGTCTAGAACATCCACTATCCAAATACCAAGTTCCTCTTATTTTAGCTTCATGTCCCTATACAAATGGAAAGAATTAAGTCCTTTTAGGAACCCAAGCAAGTTTGGGCCCTTCAAAAGATAAGCTCATTTGATTTCTTCGATTTACTTGTTGACTACTGAGCTTATTTCTTTTATAATAGAAAAATTTCTCAATATGACCAAATTTATTATAGAAGAAGCATGCATAAGAATTAACATTCGTATACCTGTCATTTACCTGTTTCTGGAAATTATGGTTTGTATAACTTCTGTTATACCTTCTAGTATTGCTTCTGTAGTACCCATTGTGTGGATACTTCTTGTCAGAATAACTTCTGTAAAAGTCTCTGGTATTTCCTCTTTTAACAATATTCGTATTCGAAATGTACTCTTTACTTTTGAATTTATCAGTTAAGACTTGCTTAGCTTTAACAAAAACTGTATTTTGATTCGATTTTGAACTCGAACCATGCTCATATCCTAACCCATGTTTTTCATTCGAAACTCTTTGTGAAGAAATTAACATGGTCAATTTCTTATCACTTTCATCAAATTTCTTAAAGGTAGTTTTCAACGAATTTGATAGTTCATCAATCTTTACCTTCATGTTACTTGTTTCTGCTTCAAGTAGTTGATTTTCTATTCTTAGTTTCTCTATACTCACATGCATGGATTCATTTTCTTGTTTCAAGATATCATTTTCATCCGCAAGTAACGAATTTGTTTGCTTTACTACCTCCTTTTCATTCTTAAGAGCTTTTATTTCATTTTCATACTTAGCTAATTTTGTATCAGCCCTTTTTAGTGCCTTTAGTAGCTTACTCATTTCTACTAGCATGTCAGTTTCAGTTACATCTTCATCAGATTCAGAATGTACCTTAGAACTAGCCATTAAACACAGATTTTCCTCATCCTCTTCTTCTTCTGAATCCTCTGAATTTGTCTCTGTATCCTCTAAATCACTCCATGTTGCTAGCATTTCTCGACTTTTCTTTTTATAATTTTCCATTTTCTTGATCAGTGTTTGATGAGATCCATGATGAGAGTCAAGCTGGAAGAAGGAATGTGGATCCTCTTGAAGTGCTGCCTGGACCGATCACAAGAAGTCGAGCGAAACGACTCAAGGAAGCACTTAACGGGTTGATAAAGGATGTCCATGAAGCCGGAAAGGATTGGGGCAATCATGAAGTTGGAACGGATTGGAACAACCATGGGAAGACCCTTATTCTTATACAAGTCACACCGGACACGGGTTGAAGAGGGCGTGTACTTTCAACTCACGGCCGTGTATGGAGTCAAGAAAATCCACAGAAAGATACACGGCTAAAGTACACGGGCGTGTATGGAGACAAGCAAATCTACAGAAAGATACACGACCAAAAGTACACGGTCGTGTATGTGACCGGAATGTGCACAAAAAAGTACACGGTCAAAGTACACGGTCGTGTATGTTGCCAGAAGTTGTACAGAAAGGTACACGGCCAAAGTACACGGCCGTGTACACGACCAAGTATCCCCTGCCGGCCAGCTTGTTCTGTTTTCGCGTTTTTATGCCACTTATCTAAACTACGTCATTTTGGACTTGTTTTACATGAATTGTAACCCTAGTATAAAAGCTCCTTGGGTTTAGAACAATGAATTACTTACATCTTTGAACATTAAACACTTTTGAGAGGCACCTCTCTTGGTTCTTCAAGAACTAAATCGAACTTATCGGATTGATTTTTGTGGCGTTCATCCCGACTCATCAATCGGTCTTTTATCCCGATTGTGGCGTCTTCATTTTATACCAAGGTTCTTGTCTCGCTTATAGACAACGGGTCGCGGTTTCCACTTTAGGTGTTTGGGCGTCGTAGGCAACGAATTTCCGAACGTATTAGTATTGGGTTTCGTCACGGGTTGGCGTGGTTCGTATCAGTTTGGTATCAGAGCTTAGGTTTGTCAAAACATCAAGTTCGGTTAAGGAAGGTAATATCAAAAACCCTAACTCCAATCGTTCATATCAATTATCGTATTCAATTTCGTAGTATTGATTGTCTTTTGATAGTGTAATATCACCTAGGAGATTGTTAAAAAAAAAAAAGAAGTAAAAAGTCACGACAAAAAAAAAAAGAAGAGAAAAGAACAGAAAAGAAAAACGTGATGAAGAGCAACAACCAAGACAAAAAAAAAACGGATAGAAAAATAGAGGAAAATTTACGAACCCTAGAGTTGTTTTGAATTCTATGGAAGGAAATTGGTGTAGTTCGGGTTAGTTCCAAGAGAATTGAGAAGAGGAAATTGGCGAGTTGATATCATCGTTATTTGTGAGAATACACGAGTGACTGTGTGATATCATCCTTTGGGCGAAACATGTAAGGGAGTGTATCGTGAGGTTTAATCATATATATATATTGTGTTAATACTAATCTTTTTTGCAGGGACTATGTCGAGACAACATTCTCCTAAAGGTGAGAGGGGAAGGTTTGATGCTAGGGTAGTAATTGAGGCGTTGAGGGGAGAAATGAAGAGGATGTTCCAAGAGGGAATGGAACAAATTCATGAGACGGTAGAGCAAAGACTAGAGCAATCCACAAACGTATTCCAAGGGCGTAAGAGGGAGAGTCGTTCTAGGAGAGTACCGAGTGGTGGAGATAAAATGTCGGATGATGCTTTTTATGAGCCTACTGTTGGGAGTTATAGAGGTTATAGTGGTCGGAATAGAGGAACTAGGGATTGGGAAGATAGAGGAGATAGGAAAAGAGAGAATATATTTCATACTAGATGTTATCTAGGAGATCACATTTGTAGTTCGATTATTGATGGGGGAAGTTGCACCAATGTAGTGAGCAATTTTATTGTTGAGAGGCTGGGGCTCAAAACTGTTAGACACCCTAGTCCATATAAATTGCAGTGGTTGAATGATAGTGGTGAGACTAAGGTGAGTAAGCAAGCCTTGATTGGTTTTCGCATTGGTAGATATGAGGATGAGGTGTTATGCGATGTAGTGCCAATGCAAGCATGTCATGTGTTGTTGAGGAGGCCATGGCAATTTGATAGGAAGGCTGTTCATGATGGCTTTACTAACAAGTATACGCTTGTTCACCAAGGGAAAAGTTTTAACCTTAAACCTTTAACACCAAAACAAGTGTATGAGGACCAGTTGTAGCTACAACAGTCTTTTGCAAAACATAAGGTAAGTGAAAAGCAGAGTGAGAGTGAGAGAGCAAAAGACAATGAGAAGAAAAAGGAATATAAAAGTTAGGATCAAAAGGAAAAGGAGAGGAAGACTGGAAAGAGTGTGAGAGGCCAAGTTGAAGGGGGATCAACTTTGGTGGTGAGTGAAAAGGAGAGGGCAGCCTTGCAAAAGGAGAGTTGTGTGGCAAGAGCGAGTGTAGTAAGGAGAGCGTTAGTGATGAGGCAACCTATGTTGTTGTTGGTTTTTAAAGAAACATGTTTGACTATTAACGAATTATCTAACTCTTTGCCTAGTGTGGTTGTGTCTCTTGTGTAGGACTTTGAAGATGTCTTTCCTGAGGAGATTCCAAAGGGATTACCACCTATTCGTGGTATTGAGCACCAGATTGATCTTGTACCCAGAGCATCGATTCCAAACAAGCCAGCTTACAAGAGCAATCCGGAGGAGACATTGGAACTCCAAAGGCAGGTCGATGAATTAATGGAGAAGGGGTACGTGAGAGAGAGCATGAGTCCATGTGCAGTGCCTATGATTTTGGTGCCTAAGAAGGATGGGACATGGAGAATGTGTGTTGACTGCCGCGCCATCAACAACATCACGGTAAAGTATCGTCATCCCATTCCTCGCTTAGATGACATGTTAGATGAGTTGCATGGGTCTAGTGTCTTTTCTAAAATTGATCTGAAAAGTGGATATCACCAAATTAGAATGAAAGAAGGTGATGAATGGAAAATTGCATTTAAGACAAAATATGGATTGTATGAGTGGTTAGTAATGCCTTTCGGTTTAACTAATGCACCTAGTACTTTTATGAGACTTATGAACCATGTTTTGAGGACTTTTATTGGAAAATTTGTAGTTGTCTATTTTGATGATATTCTTATTTATAGCAAAAGTTTGGAAGATCATATGTCACACTTGAGGGATGTTTTAGAAGTGCTTCGAAAGGAACAATTATATGCTAACCTCAAGAAGTGCACTTTTTGCACAGACAAACTTGTGTTTCTTGGTTTTGTTGTTAGTGCGCAGGGAATACAGGTTAATGAAGAAAAGGTTCGTGCGATCCAAGAATGGCCTAGTCCAACCAATGTAAGTAATGTGCGGAGTTTCCATGGACTAGCGAGCTTTTATAGGAGATTTGTGAAGGATTTCAGCACCATTGCAGCACCACTTACTGAGGTAATTAAGAAGAACGTGGGGTTCAGCTGAGGAGAGCAACAAGAGAAGGCCTTTTAGACGCTTAAAAATAAGTTGACTCAGGCGCCGTTACTTGCTTTACCTAACTTTACTAAAACGTTTGAAATTGAGTGTGATGCTTCAGGATTAGGTATTGGAGTAGTGCTTATGCAGGAGAGAAGACCGATTGCATTCTTTAGCGAGAAGCTAAGTGGGGCAACCTTGAATTACCCTACTTACAACAAGGAGCTATATGCATTGGTTCGAGCCCTAGAGACGTGGCAACACTACCTTTGGCCAAAAGAGTTCGTGATCCACACTGATCATGAATCTTTGAAGTATTTGAAGGGGCAACACAAGCTGAACAAAAGGCATGCTCGTTGGGTGGAGTTCATCGAAACATTTCCATATGTCATCCACTACAAGCAAGGTAAAGAGAATGTAGTTGCTGATGCACTTTCTAGAAGGTATACTCTTATCTCTACTCTTAGTTCTAGACTTCTTGGTTTTGAGCACATTAAGGAGTTATATGCTGCTGATCGAGATTTTTGTGAGGAGTATGTGCAATGTGAGAAGAGTGGGCATGGAAAATTTTATAAACATGACGGATTCTTGTTTAGGGAGAGTAAACTGTACATTCCAATTTGTTCTCTAAGAGAATTACTTGTGAGGGAGTCTCATGGAGGAGGTTTAATGGGACACTTTGGAGTAGCTAAAACATTAGGGGTATTGCAGGAACACTTCTATTGGCCTCACATGAAACGAGATGTTGAGAGGATTTGTGAGCGATGTGTCACATGTAAGCAAGCGAAATCTAGAGTCTAACCTCAAGGGCTTTACACCCCACTTCCCATTCCTCATGAGCCTTGGGTAGATATTTCTATGGATTTTGTGTTAGGATTACCCAGGTCTAGACATGGTCGGGATTCTGTTTTTGTAGTTGTTGATAGGTTTTCTAAAATGGCACATTTCATTCCTTGTCACAAAACAGATGATGCTCATAATATTGCTAAGTTATTCTTTAGGGAAGTTGTGCGATTGCATGGTATACCTAGAACAATTGTATCAGATAGGGATGCTAAGTTCTTAAGCTACTTTTGGAAGACTTTGTGGGCTAAGTTAGGAACTAAGTTATTGTTTTCTACTAATTGTCATCCACAGACTGACGGTCAAACTGAGGTAGTGAATCGAACTTTATCTACTTTGTTGAGGGCTGTAATTAAAAAGAATATTAAGAGTTGGGAGGATTGTTTGCTGCATGTTGAATTTGCTTATAACCATACAGTGCATTCTGCTACTAAATTTTCTCCTTTTGAAATTGTGTATGGTTTTAATCCACTAACTCCTTTGGATTTATCACCTTTGCCTATTTCTGAGTATGTTAATTTAGATGGCACGAAGAAGGCCGAATTTGTTAAATAGATCCACGAGAAGGCAAGGCTGAACATTGAGCGACGGACAGAGCAGTTTGTGAAACAAGCCAACAAGGTTCGTTGACAAGCTGTTTTTGAACCTGGAGATTGGGTTTGGGTTCACATGCGCAAAGAGCGGTTTCCCGTGCAGCGTTGATCTAAACTACTTCCTAGAGGCGATGGACCATTTCAAGTTCTTGAGCGCATCAACGACAATGCATACAAGATAGATTTGCTTGGTGAGTATCAAGTAAGTGCCACATTTAATGTTACTGATCTAAGTCCTTTTGATGTAGGTGACGATTTGAGGACAAATCCTTTTCAAGAGGAGGGGAATGATGAGATCCATGATGAGTGTCAAGCTGGAAGAAGGAATGTGGATCCTCTTGAAGTGCCGCCTGGATCGATCACAAGAAGTCGAGAGAAACGACTCAAGGAAGCACTTAACGGGTTGATAAAGGATGTCCATGAAGCCGGAAAAGATTGGGGCAATCATGAAGTTGGAACGGATTGGAACAACCATGGGAAGACCCTTGCTCTTATACAAGTCACACCGGATACGGGTTGAAGAGGGCGTGTACTTTCAAGGCACGGCCGTGTGTGGAGTCAAGCAAATCTACAGAAAGATACACGGCCAAAGTACACGGGCGTGTATGGAGACAAGCAAATCTACAGAAAGATACACGACCAGAAGTACACAGTCGTGTATGTGACTGGAATGTGCACAGAAAAGTACACGGTCGTGTATGTTGCCAGAAGTTGTATAGAAAGGTACATGGCCAAAGTACACGGCCGTGTATCCCCTGCCGGCCAGCTTGTTCTGTTTTCGCGTTTTTACACCACTTATCTAAACTACGTCATTTTGGACTTGTTTTACATGAATTGTAACCCTAGTATAAAAGCTCCTAGGGTTTAGAACAATGAATAACTTACATCTTTGAACATTAAACACTTTTGAGAGGCACCTCTCTTGGTTCTTCAAGAACTAAATCGAACTTATCGGATTGATTTCCGTAGCGTTCATCCCGACTTATCAATCGGTCTTTCATCTTGATTGTGGCGTCTTCATTTTATACCAAGGTTCTTGTCTCGCTTATAGACAACGGGTCGCGGTTTCCACTTTAGGTGTTTGGGCGTCTTAGGCAACGAATTTCCGAACGTATTGGTATTGGGTTTCGTCACGGGTTGGCGTGGTTTGTACCAGTGTTGGACATTCGTATTTGATGTGTCCTGGCTTTTTGCATTCATAACATTGAATCTCCCTTTTCTCTTTCTTCTTTTCTTTCTCCTTGTATGCTTTTCCTGCATCATTATGCTTATATTCAGTACTTTTCTTGAAAACATTAAACTTCTTACCTCTTTTCTTCTTGAGCAGCCTGTTAAGTCTACGTGCGAGAAGACTGATGTCCTCTTCTTTCTCATCGTTGCTATCATCTGTTTCAGTTTCATTTTGCTTTATTTCCTTGACTTTAAATGCAATTCCTTTAGTACCGTCTTCTCCTCTTTGCGTGGTCTTTATGTGTGACTCATATGCCATGAGCTTTTCTCTCAATTGACTGAGAGTTAACTTGTTTAGGTCTTGAGCTTCCTCTATAGCAGTTTTCTTTGCATCCCAAGATGGTGGCAATATCCTCAACATTTTCCTCACAAGATCTGGATCTGGAAGTTTCTTTCCAAGTGATGCAAGCTCATTTGTGATAGCTGTAAACCTGTTAAAAGCATCTTTGACATCTTCATTAGGTTTAAACATAAATAATTCATACTGTTGAATTAAAGCATTTATCTTAGTTTCCTTGATGGTATCAGTCCCTTCATATGTATCGGATAGGATATCCCAAATCTCCTTTGCACTTGCACACGATGATATTAAATAGAACTCTGATGGAGAAATTGTAGTTAGTAATAAATTTTTTGCTTTGTTGTTCTTCTCAATAATTTTCTTCTCCGAATCTGACAAGGTTGAATCTCCGTTCAAGGTGATCAAACTGTCTCCAAGTGAAATGACCTGCCATGAATCATAATCATTAGCTTTAATGTAAGTTTCCATACGCATCATCCAATATGAGAAGTTTGAGCCATCGAAGTAGGGAGCTCGATTAGTTGCAACATTATTTTCAACCATTTTGGATCACTCAAAATAGATTGGTCCTACTCTGATACCAATTGTTGGTCCCAATTAGATTAATCAAGAGGGGGGTGAATTGATTACTTACTGAAAATTTCACTTTTTCGCAAATCAACTAAAACTCTTGACTAATAAAATCACGTGAATAACAATAATGAAGAACAATAATGTGCAGTAAATAAAAGTAGAGAAGAATAGAATGCTTAGATATTTATAGAGGTTCCACCTCGAGCGCTAGTCCTCTCTTCCAGCTCTACGCCAGGGTCCCGATTGTCTATACCGGTTGTGTTTCACTATATCAACAAATTCAAGATATACAACATAAGACTCTTCAAGGCAAAGTCTCACTGTTGAGTCTTTCTAGCTTCTTCACTAAGCTAATCACTTAACTACAGTGATGAAACAACAAACAATTCCTTATTCACGAAAGGAATTTCAACAACATCAATGAGGAATATCAGATTTCCTCTAGATCACATGTATATGTAAAGATTTTTGCTTGAAGATGTATGAGTCTTTTCTTCTCGTGTGTCTCTTTTTCTTTCAATAACATTCTCTTTTTTTTCTGTTGTTAACCAACATTCTCCACTCTCTTTTTCATTTGAATTAAACACTTTATATATGGAGAAAACATAACGGCTACTTTCCACGTGATAATCTTGAATTTATTTTTGAATTTTCAATTCAAAAATAAGTTGGATCTGTTGGAGAAGATCTGCATTCCGTGATATTCTTGATAAGGATAAGTTTGGATAATTAGTTTGACCGAGATCTTCTTTGGATATATCTCTTGGATCAAGTTTGTTGAAGATATCCCTCACATTGTGGAACCATATCTTGATATAACAACCATATCTCTTATCCTTATCTTTGTAACTGCTGGATCTCCCAAAATATAGTACAAATATCCAACTTTAAATCTGGATAAAACTTGTAAATCTTATATGATCTCACTTTATCATAAAATGAAATCTTTGAATAAAATCTTGTAAAACTTTATGTAAATTAAAAAAAAAAACCCTTGATATAAAATCCAACTTTAGTAAAACACATCAAGTATGTTACCCAAAAATACTTGACACGTGGAGCTAGGCCTTGAAATTTATTAAAACTATCAATATAAAATTTAGAACGTAATTTGGAAAAATTCGTAACAGACATGAAAGGTTCTGAAAGTGCTTCTGAAGCAAACCTGTTAACTGTCCTCTAGTTATGAAGGTTCTGAAAGTGCTTCTGAAACAAACCTGTCAACTGTCCTCCTGTTATGAAGGTTCTGAAAGTGCTTCTGAAAGGTTAACACGATAACTACGGATACACTACACAACTTCTGAAACACCTTTTGTCAGAACAAAAATAGTTTATATAATACTTTTGAAGGTTCTGAACAAGCTTCTGTCTCCTCATTTAACTTTAGAAAAATTACGTTGCTATCTTCTGAAACAACTTTTGACAAGCTTAAACATTCGTTACATATTATTCCTCTTTTGTTAACATCAAAACTAAGTTAGAGAACTTAACATTCTCCCCTAACATTAACAGTGCTTAAAGTAACTGACCATGTGTACTATTTTATTTAGGTTATTTTTCTATAATTGTAATAGGGTATAAATACTTATTTTGTAGGTTTTGTAAGGGACTTTTTTATCACAAATTTCAAATTACAATTTCCATGGAAAGCTAGCCCTTTCATGCCCCTACTCTTATCAAATTCTCCTAGAATTTGTGGCAAGTTGGATTTTGATTGTGTTATGTGTAATATCAACAACATCAAAATTAAACCTAATTCCAACTAGTGCATAACATCTGGTAAGGAATTAGATTCTCTTATCTATCTCTTGTTCACGCCAATTAGGTTCCATTTTCAATTTAGGTTTCACACCCCAATTGATTAGAAGTTAGCTCCTTGTTATGTCATCCTTAATATATATATATATATATATATATATATATATATATATATTACAAATCAACAATTGTTCTTCTTTTCTCTCATTTAACATCAAGAATTAAGGTTCATAAGGATTAGGGGTTCACGCCATTTTGATTGTGTATTGTTCAATTGAGTCCTCAATTGCATTGTGTACTTGTAATTAGTCTTGAACACATCAAAAACCAAAGTCGCCGGCATAAAAAATCAAAGCTACCAACTTAGGTAGCTAACATTGAGAGGATATGTCGGTTGAAACATAGATTTAGGCTGCTAATGTATATTGTATTTTGTAATCACAAGTAGGGTTTTTGTATTTTTTTGTTATGTTTTGTGGTGAGACTATAAATAGTCATCAAGGACTCCATTGTAGAGGACTTTTTTATTGATTAAAATTACAATACTCTTCTTTTGTTCTTGAAGAATTTGAACTCATCAAAATTGTTCCATAGTGTTCATACCAATACTTATTAATCAGTATTCCATCCCAATTGTGGCGTATACATCATACTAAGGTTCTTGCTTCTCTACAAGCAATGGGTCGCGGTTTCCCTTCATTCATGATCGATCGCCGACTGCTGAATTCAAATTGATTTCAGGTTTCGGCACAGGTTGATGGAGTTCGTATCACTTTAAGCAAGGTAATGGTAGTATGGAGGATTATCATATAGAGATGGAGGTTATCATGATTAGGGATAACATTGAGGAGGATCAAGAGGCAACTTTGGCCAGGTTCTTAACTAGCTTGAATAGAGAGATTCAGAATGTGGTGGAGTTATAGCATTATGTGGAATTAGTGGATATGGTGCATATGGCTATTAAAGTTGAAAAGCAACTCAAGTGGAAGGGTACTAGTACTACATGTGCTATATCTAATTCATCCACTCGGAAAACAACTCCATGGAAGAAAGAGATGAAGCAGTTTAAGCCAACTCTCGAAAAGAAATTAGAGTCAGTTCGCACTAGCAATCAAGGTAAATCTGATCCTTCTACATCTAGGAATTGTGATATTAAATGTCAAGGTGGAGGTCATACAGCTAGTTAATGTCCCGATAGACAAGTTATGGTGATGAGCGATGATGGGGAGATTGAGACTAATAGTGAATCTGACTATGATTCTATGCTACCATTGGAGGATGATGTTGATGGTGAGGAGTATGTTGTTTAGGGGGAGATGTTGGTAGATAGAAGAGCTTTGACTATACAATTTAGAGAAAAGGAAGAGGTGTGGAGGGAAAATATTTTTCATACTAGATGCTTAGTTCAAAATAAGGTGTATAGTGTGATTATAGATGGTGGGAGTTGTACTAATGTGGCAAGTGCAACTATGGTTGAGAAATTAGAACTTTCCACTAGTAAGCATCCTCGACCTTACAAATTGCAATGGTTGAATGATAGTGGTGAAGTGAGGGTAAATAAGTAGGTGCTAGTTACTTTTTGTGTTGGAAGGTATGAAGATGATGTTTTATGTGACTTAGTTCCAATGCAGGCTACTCACTTGTTACTTAGGTGACTATGGTAGTTTGATAGGAGGGTTAAGCATGACAGCTTTACTAATAAGTATTCTTTTGAGCAAAATTAAAGGCCTGTTACTCTTATGCCTTTGACCCCTAAGCAAGTTTATGAGGACCAAGTGAAATTGCAAAAAGAGAATGGTCAAAAGAAAGAGTGTAATAAAAGGAATGTGAGTGAGATAACAAAACGAAAAGAGAGGGAAGATGAGACTTGTGAGAAAATAAAGAGAAAAGCTAAGAGAAAAGAAAATTTTTATGTGAGGGCAAGTGAGGTTAAGAGAGCTATGATTTTGTAACAACTAATGATTGTACTTATATATAGAGAGGGTCCTCTTAATGTTAACCAGCTTGACACTTCATTGCCAAGTGTTGTTGTTTCTCTTTTGTAAGGTTATGAAGACGTCTTTCCAAAGGAGATCCTAAAGGGTTCACTCTATCAATGGTTAGAGAGGAAGTCAATACTTGATGTACCAAAGTAGTAGAAGTATGCACATCATTTAACATGGTTATTAACTAACATCAACAAGTTAACAACATACTTTACAACAAGCATCACAACAACATACCCTTACACACCCACAGTGCACACACACACAACCAATACAAGAAATGCTTATTGTCACTTTAAGTAAAGTTAAATAAATGAAGTACACATAATCACTTCCAAGTAGTTAAGAATTAAATTCAACCAACAAGTGTTTAAGTAATGAGTTCAATTACTTTCACACTTTAATGTTTGTTTTTGAATTCAAATTCTATTACTCAAACCTTCCTTTCTTGCCTTGGTTTCACACTATAATAAATCACAATGTGCAGCACCTCAACACACACACAAATGCACAACTTCACACTGCCACACACACTTTCCTTACTCACGGTCTCCACCACTTATGCCACTTGCAATACTCCTTTTAACAACACATATAAACACAACACCACACACATACTTTCAAATTCAAGTGAACACACAATTAATCTATCACTTAATATGTGTTTTGAAATTCAAATAGTTTCCTTAAATCCACACACTCAATTATGAAAATGCACACTAAGCCCCCCTTATGCCCAAATTGATCCAAGTAAAATATACCTTCAATTCTTCACAATAGAGGCAACTTCAAGTTATGAATTTTCGAATTCACAAAATATGCTACTACTCTTCTTCTTTATACATGAAATTATCAATCAAATGGAGCTTCAACAAGACCTCAAAACTCACTTCAAAAAGCAGAAAGTTCAACTCCCCAAAGAAGATAGTTACACCACTTCAAGTAACAACATCAACAATTCAATTTTCCACTTTCAATTTCGGAATGAAGATGTAAGCTCAAGAACCCTAAATCTCTAAAATCGAAAATCAAATAACCCTTTCTCACAACCACAAGCTCTAATACCAAATTATGATATGCCTAAATACCAAGTATAAGTACATAAAACCAATATTGAAAGACAATTATACAATGCCAATCAAACTAGCTTCCAATTTGTGTAAACCCTTTGTCTTATAAACCAATTTCTACAATAAAGACGTTATCAAGATTGAATCTAAGTATGATAAAGCTCTGATACCAAAAGATGATATGCTTAAAAGGGGCTCTAAGAATATGCAAGTAAACCAATTGAACAAATCCAAACCATAAGATCAAAACCGGTTTAAATTGGAATAAATTGGTATGAAACCTAAAATTTGAAGGTGATCCAATTTATGAAAATCAATGAAGATTAAAACCACAATGATGATATTTCTTAAATGAATCAAGAACTTAACTTAACATCCAATGAAATCCCAACCAATAACACATACAAATAAACCATGAATTCCTCCTCAACAAAATGGAATCTCACACAAAACAATATAAGGCAATATAATGATATAAAAACAAATCAATTTGATAACATAATATGAACGGATTTTGAGATTACAAATGACACCAAAATCAGAACAATAAGAACCCACCTAGTCAACTTTAGATATTACACACTAGTGATGAAAAGGAAATCAACTTAGGGAATTAATAAAACTAACAATTCACTAGGTTACAAACTTGCCACAATTCTAATTGGATTGAAATTGATAAGAGTCTTATGAAATCTTAGGAAACCCTAATCTCTCATGAAAATGTTTGCTACAATTTTTCAAGTCTATTCTCCCCTCCAAAACCTTACTTAAGCAAGTATTTATACTTGCTCCCTTTAGGGTTAAAATGTGCACAAAATTAGAATTATGCTACTATAGGGTAGCTGGTCCTAAGAACACCAATTATAACAAAATAAAAATTTCCCAAAAACTTACAAAATAAATAGTCCAAAGAAATAATTACAAGTAAAAAAATTAATAATTCTCAAAGAGCCAATGCATCGGGACAATGTTGATCACAGCAAGCCACTGGATGAGAATTTGATGATGTCCCAAATTGACTAATAGTGAGATTCATTTGGCATCCTGTGAAGAAATATCATTATACCTGTTAGATTATCATTCAAACATTTATTAGATAAAGAAAACAAGTATGAATATAAGTGATTTGGATCATCACCCAAATCAAGTTCCCTATCCATCAAGATTGCTAGGAAGATTCCTATCATCTCCTTGGGCCTTTGAAAGATTTGCCCTCAAATCTAGAGGATCACTTCTTGGACTGAACCCGGATACCTCTATTGTCATGTTTTCCTGATTACTAGATGAAACTAAAGTAGTCTTGACCTGCTCTTGGAATTTGTGCACCTCAAATGGAGACATAGGTACTAATACTATTTGAAACCCTCCTATTCAAAACATGTAGGTGTTTTTGAAGCCATCATGCAACACCTTTTGATCAAACATCTAGGGCCTACCCAATAGTAAATGAAATGCACACTTGGGGATCACATCACACAAGATATCATCATGATATTTCTTCCTAACACTCATTAGCACCTTTGCCTTTTGTGTAACATGCATACTACCCCAATTATCCAACCAATGCAAGTTATAAAGGCTAGGATGTAGACTAGTAGATAATTGTAATTTGTCTACCAGTGTAGCAAATATAACATTCGTCCAACTACCACTATCTTTGATGAGTACACAAAGGTTACCTCTGATCCTGCAAGA